>BFEA01000310.1:1810008-1821644 GCA_003427395.1 Chara braunii | reverse complement strand
ACAACTGTGTGGACGACACCCGCACAAACTCTCACTCAGTATCACACACACACACACACACACACACACACACACACACACACACACACACCATGCGCCCTACATCGGCGACCGACCACGGATGGCTGCAGCGATCTCCATAAGCGCTTGGCACATCATCCTCTGCGTCTCATCGGATGCCGTGTAGTGCGCTTTCTGGACTGCAACTTCCTGCTCCAGTATGTCGCATTGCCTCGTGAATATGCTGCATTGCTGTTTGCTAGACGATTCGATCGTCGACGACATCAGTTCGCCATGGCGGTCCATGACATCAGCAATCGACTCCAACACCTGTTGACGCGCATTTTTCCACTTCCCGCCCCCAGCCCGGCTGGCTGCGTTGTTATCAGAGTCCCTCGTAGTAGAATGTTCTTCAGGGAAGCCTTCACCAGTGCCCTCACTACCAACAGACTCCCCAGCACCCGCTCCTCGCCTGGGCAGCTGCACCCCGTCCGGACTTCCGGTGTCGGCGATGTTGGGAGGGAAAATTGTGTGGTTGCCCACCATGCCTGCGTGGATCTCGTTGTACAGCGTCCTCTCCATCCGGAACTTGAAGTTGTGCTCCTTCCTTTCTTCATTCGAAAGCCGGAAGAAATCTGGCCGGCCACTCGCGTTCTGAAACCTCTGTACCTTCTTGTAGTTTTGGAAGATGTTGTCCCACTTCTTCATGCAGTCCTCCGCGTCCTTAGGCCTCCCCGTGTTCGCCATGCGCTTGGCAATATCGTCCCACTTCCACTCCTTGGTCCGCATCCGCCCGTAATTGTGACCGAGACTGGCGAGGTGCATCTCTTGCTCCCGCTTGCATCTCACCAGTTGCATTTGCTCTTCTGGGGACCAGTACGTCGCAGACTTCCCGTCGTCGTCGCTGACGCCACCTCTGCCCCCACGGCCAACGGATCGACCACGAACAACACCCCTGCTGCGTCCTTTCCCCCTCCCACCCGTCTTCCCCAAAGGCCGAATAGGAATGTCGTCGTCGTCGTCCCCTGCCTCCACGTCCTCCCCGAATCGTTCGTCGGCATCGTCACCGCCACCACCATCGTCGTCGCCGCCATCGCTGTGTGCCCGCATGTTTGACACTCCTCGTGTGATATTCTCCACAGTGGATGTTGGACGCACCGCTGGTCTGCACGTCCCGTCGTCTCTGAGGTCGGGTTGGGCCGGCGTTGTGGTTTTGGGTGTCGAATGAAGTGTACCGCCGATGCGCAGAGACCCGACTACGACTCCATGGTGTGCGGGGCAGGTGCTTATCAATCGATCGGCGGACGCTGCACTCGATCCATGCTGCCGGCCTGATGCCGATGGCTCGACACCGCCAGTAACGGACGCACCGCCACGAAGTGTGGACTGCTCTGTATGGCGACTTCCAAATTGTTGAACGCCACGTGGTGAAGGATCGGCGTCGATGATGAACGTGCGGCTCGGCTCCCTACCGCCGCCAGAACACAACCCGAACCGGAGATCAACTCCCCCATCGTCGTCGTCTCCCAAGCCCTGCTGCAGAAGTGTCGTGTACTCGCTGCGTCCGTTGCATGCCGACCCACCTGCGAGCACCGTCTGCGACAACATCTGCGTCAACCCGCTGCCGAGAGGAAATGTTGGAAGTTCATCCCCCACGGGCTCCTCGTCCGAGGGAGGCAGCGGCGTCTCCCACGATGGCAGATGGCTGTACATGAACGGGTCGTACCACCATGAAGGCTCCGTCGTCGCAGGTTTGCTTCCGCCCTCAGCTGCAGGCAGAACAGCGCCTGCCTGCATGCCCGCCATGGGACGTCCCTCTTGAAGCACAGCGCCTTTCGTTGACGCCCTGCGCTTGCGACGTTGCTTCCACGGCCGGCACGACAAGCACACGTGGAGGAAGACGACAAAGACGAAGACGACCACAACGAGAAGCAGCAGAGGCAATCTCCTCTGCATGTCTGCCATGAATTCGATGTGGACAGGCAACCTTGCACGTGACGTCCTGCTCAACTTTCTCCTCACAAGCCCGCAGACAAGGCCGCTGGACCTTCATATGTCGTCGACCGGCAGCGAAGACAACAAACGTTCACGCCTGCGATTCAAAAACCGACCGTTGCCGGCCACGCCGCCTCTGTGTGTCGTCGTGCGCACGTCTGGGGACTCCTCCGTTGCCCGAATTCGAGCCAACGGTCCGCAACGGCTGCCCGCCAGGCCAAGCTTCGCCCCGCGCGCTCCACCCCACCGGCCAATGGCTACCGCTGGGGGCCGTTGCCGTCGTCGACCTGCAGAAAACCTCCGATGTCCGCCCACCGACCCGACGGACCTCTCCTGGACCAGCGCCTCCGTGTCGACGGTGCCATTCTCGCAACGCGGCGACTCCGTGAAATGCGGCAATCCTTAATTTTTCAGTAGGTCCGGGGCTACTGGAAAATTTAGGACGATTTGGCTGGGGAATCCTAAATCTTTTAGGACGAGTCCTAACGCCGTTTTCACATTTTCGATTCCCGCGTCCGATTTAGGATTGCGTGCAACCAAGACGCAATCCTAAAAACAGGAACTTTTAGGAGTGTCTAACGAGACCCTATCTGCTAACTCTCAACCATTGACAAAAACCAATGAGGTGAGTAAAACAACAATCAATTTACAATCAGCAGTTATGTAAAAGAAAGGATTCATATAAAAAATGCAGTGAATTTCAGTTGTGGCCGTCCGCCTTCATCATGGACCATTGAGAACAAGCCCGAGAAGGCTCCCCAGTGGGTGGCAAACAGTCTCAGTGATTTAACAGAGTAGCCTTTCTTTTGAACTTTGTATTCCCAATCCGCAAGGATCGCCTGCTTAATGCCATATTTGACTTCCGCTCTAATCAAAGGAATGATGGGAGCTGTTAATCGTTCTCCCCTTCTCACCGCCGAATTTCTCTCTGTCCACAAAGTCCACAAGATGGCCCCTCTGATTGTCTCTTCTGCATAACTCATCAGGCATCCCTGGCGCGTCGTTTGGGCCACTAACCCCATAAGGACAAACTGATCAGTCCACCTTGTCTCGGCTCCCGGGACGGGGACAATTCCTCCCCTCCACCAATCCCAGAAGGGTTGAGAGAGGTCGCAAAGGGGAGAAAAATGGTGCAAGTCCTCGATCCTCGTTCCCGGGCATATTTCACAACCAGGGGTTGCTTTAGATGTCCTCCTAGAGCACCATGCTGCCACCGGAAGGGACATATGCATCATCAGCCACAACAAGCTCGCATGTTTAACCACCGCCAAATCCATCAATTGTTTCCAGAACGCAGGCAATGCTTCAGCAATTCTGAGCGAAGAATCCTGTATCCAATTAGTTGCTATCCATTTGTTCGCCACTCGCCAGTCGATGTCCATTTCCAGCATTGATAGTCGATAGCCCAATTTGGTGGAGTACTGGTAGACCGGTACGGGAAATTCTTGGGTTAGCTGGGGTTTGGTACAATTTTTATTATTATTTTTTAATTCCTGGAAAATCTACTCATGCTTCATGCTGGGGTCGGACTTCTCCTAAGTTCCTCCTCTCCCTTTTTTTTTTTTTTTTTTTAACAATTTTAAAGGGGGCAATTCGCGGAATACTGATTCAGTATGTGTCCTACCCGAACCTGTTTTGGGAAGTAGAGTAGCGTCGGTACTGGTTTAGGAATATTAAGGCTGGGGCAATTGCAGGGTACTGGTTTAATGAAGGAAATTACTTTGGTTGGTATTTCTTGCAATTTTCTCAATCTAAGACGTGTTAGAGTTTCATTTATCTCTCACTTTCTTCTTTCCTCTCTTGCTGCCACTCGCAGAGGTTCCGCTTATCTGGTATGCTTCACGTGCGGGCAGACTCTGAAGTTCTTGCTTAAGAGGGATGGTCAGTCCGTTATTTAAGATTTTTGCGACTAGGTGTGGATCCTTGCTGGGTGACTTATCGGACTCCTCCCGCTTTGTTTTTTTTTTTTTTAAACACATGCTTCCTAATGCACGAGCTCTTAGCGACGGCCAGTACTATCCCATGCTCAGCTTAGAGAGAACTTCAAAAGTTTTTTTTTTTTTTTCTTACACGGAGCACAGAAAGCAAAAACGACGTAACCTGAAATGGGAAAGAAGTTAAGAAGGAAAGCCCCACCTGTTCATCCTCTTACGTACAGGCCAGCCTGTGAATGACGGGTTGAGTGCTGGCTGCCCCCATCCCGTGTGTCACAAGGACCAACTTGCACGCAGCTGAAAGGCAGAGGTAAGGAAACGGAGGAGGAAACCAGACCTCACAGAGGCAAGAGAAAGAGGAGGGTCCGATCAAGGCAAAACGAGGTGAAAGGGAAAACAAGGCGAATGACACAGCCCACAAATAAATAAATATATAATATATATGTACAGGGTTGCCAGGCCGAACGGACGGAGGCCCCTAGGCGGACCCCCGAACGTTCGGGCGTTCGGGGCTCCGTACGGGGCCCGAACATGAAGGGGTTCGGACCCCGCAAAAAAACATTTTGGCACCTAAATATTATTATTTGTTTCTGAAAATTTTCTGTGAGTTCCTTGTGATGTAAGGTATCTCCCTTTTAATTTTGCAGTCATTCTGTTCCGCCACAAAAAATTGAAAAAATTTGCAAAGATGGTGGTGTCAAAACTTGCTTGCCCACTCACTAATTTGTTTTTTCTCTTTTTTCACTTTTTGTCTTTCCTTTATTTCGGAGCATGAAACAAAATATTATTTTTTAAAACTTTATTTGTATATTCTTTATTATGTAAGATACACATATACAAATTTTTGTGGCATTTGTCAGAGCCAAAACAAAATGAAAAATCACCAAAGATGGCGGTGTTAAAAAGGTGCTCGCCCACTCAATAATTTCATTCTCGTTTTATTTTTTCTAATTTTCATTATTATTATTTACTTTTAGTATTTGATTTTTATTTCGAATTTGGTAACGGATTTGGATGTAACGTTGAGGCAAATGTTGTTTAGTTTATTCTTCTGTATAACATATATTGTTTTCTGTTTTTTTTGTTTTTTTTTTTTGGGTCCGCGTTCCCAATGCGTCGAGAGGGGGTGCCGAACGCGTTCGGGTTCGGGCTCTTCGGCCCCAGTTCAGAACAGCCCCCTAAATACCACTCCTGCTTCCTCAGCTGCATACAGTACCCCCTAAAGTACGCCCCGCAGAGCCGAAGATCCCCCTTCCCTCCTGCCCCACCCCCTCCAAGTGAAACAGCCCTTCAACATCTCACAATGCTGACATCAGCACCCCTTGTCCTCTCTCCACAACCGCCATAGCTGATCCAACCCAAAAATCAGCGTGGCCCAGAAAAGGACAAACCCTCAACACCGCCCCCCCCTTTCAAAGATCACACCACCCACCCTGTGTAACCCTCGCAGGGAGGGGCTCCAACCCTAAAGGAGGTACTTCCATTCAGATTCAATAGCCAAAAACAGATAGGAGCGATTCACCTGAGGAAGACCTAGGCAGAGTTTAGAGAATTCTGAGATTGGAATTGGCTGCAGGAATGAAGGTAGAGGAGTGGAGAGTCCCAGGATTTGTAACAGGAAGCCACTCCTCTCAGAAAGATCTAGCGTGGGTCCCAGACAGAACAGTCCAAACCACTAAACGCCTTTAAGAAGCTCGAGTGTTGCTCCAGAGCAAAGCTAAGCAAGCTAAACTTCTGGGTGCCTCCCACTTGTTTTGGGTGGAACCAGATTCCAAGAGCTGGACTCTGGAGGGACTGGAACAAACTCCCCTGGTCCTATACAGAACTAAAACCGGGACTACATTGCTACAATCCAAGGTCTTGAATACCCCTTCACTTTTGGCCAACAGAAGACTGGGAAAACTTAAAAATGGTATGTTGATTAAACCTGATTGGAAAACACTCTGGCAGGCTCTGTGTTGAATACCCTCGCAGAGAGATGCCAGTTTGCTGTGGCTGCAGTCCTTGCTGGTTGTTGCCTCAGCTCTGTGGTTGTGATTAAGGGGAATGGACATCTCAATCACCTGTTGTAGGTGCGACTGGGGCTGGGAGTCAAATGCCCATCTCTGGCTCTGTTGCCCACTGGCTGATGAGCTGTGGATATGGTGGCTCCATCATTGGAATTTAATAACCGGACCAGCCTGGCCGTGGACGGACGACTGGTCTCTATATGGGATCCCCCCAACTCAGAATGGATCTTATAAAGAAGGGTGGGGATACTTTGCATTGGTCTGCAGAGGAGTTCTCATCCAAGAAATCTGGAGGGCACAGAACTCAGAGATTTTCAAGAGTACAAAAATCCCAGTTCAAGAACAGCAACATCAAGGGGCTCGTTCGACACTCCTCGGGCGTGTAAAGTCCCCGAGAAATTGTTCGTTCCACCTATCCTCGGGGATGCAGTCGGCAAAAGTGAAGACACTCCGAAGGAAATTCCTTGGGCTCTGAGGATTCCCCAGCCATATCTTCCTTTTGCCCAAGGGACCTCATGAGGTCCCTTGGGCAAAAGGAATCCGCGTTTCACTGAGAGGAGCGGGCACATGGGTAGAGAGACGTTACGACCAAGAATCTGGATCGTGCCAGCACCCAATTGGCTGAAGGCCTCAAACACATTTGATTTTTTTTCTCTTTTCTTTTTTCTTGTCTGACATTGTTCGACGTCCCCGAGGACAGGTGGAATGATGGCGGGAATTTCCTTGAAAATCCCCAAGGAAACTTCCTTCGGCCCCGAGGACGCCCCAAGGAGTGTCGAACGAGCCCCCAAGTCACGAAGAATATCAGAAGTATGATCCTGGTTGACTGGCAAGCGTGTCTCAAGAGCAGGAAGAAACGGCTCACCTGGCTTTTGAAGACATGGGCAAAGGACAGACAACTGGCGGTAGTCACGCAGGAAAGAAAACTAGTGCTATCCCGCTGGCTAAAACCACCATGAAAATCTCGGGCTGGGGTAGTCAGAATCTCTGTACAAAGGGTGCCGGACTAGGCTCCCTCCCATAGACAATGGGTGGCTCCTGATATTCAAAATGTATAGGCTACTAAGGCTAGCTGCTTAAGAGCTTGAATAAAAGCGAGATTTTGTGGGAATTTGACGAGCCTTATGACTTTCTTGAGTAAGGATCTCCTAAGCTCAGGAACTGTGGGAACGGAATGTTGGACTTGATTTCCAGCTCCTACCTAAGCAAGGGTCGGTTTTGTGTGCAAATTCACAGGATTAGCTGGACAGTATAGGTCCTCCTTTTTGAAAGAGTTTCAAGGTTGATTTGGAAGATTTCCCTTAGATGGAAGTGGAGGGACTCTGGATCCGGTTTCCAGCATAGCCTAAGCTGGGTAATGGCCCCAGTCCTTTCCGGGTTGTTTGTGAGGATTCCCGGCCTCACTTTCCATATGTTTAATTAAATGATTGGATTCTTCCAAAAAAAAAAAAAAAAGAAGAAATAAAAAAGTGTGGATTTCGACATCTTTCAGGACGCCGCCTCAACATCTCGTGTCTTCTTCTTCCTTCTTTCCTTTTTTCCCCCTTTATCCTGGGTCTTAGACATACCGTGTGGCGAAGGGGGCCATTGTGTCAAAACCGTGAATGTCGAAAACGGTCTGACAAATTGGAGTTTTTCACGGTTTCGACATTGGTGTGGCGAGGCCCATAGGGTGTGAGTTGCGTGCAATAAAGGGTTGTGGTCGTTGACCGGGCACCAACCTGTAGCTCGTGCGGGTAGTGTGGTTACGGTCGTGGTGGAGGGTCGTGCGGTCGTGCTGTGACGTGTGGGCAGTGGGAGGCCTTTCTCGTGTTTCTAGTTTAGGAAATAAATTGTTATCTATAGTCGTTCAGTGTGCATACAAAGATAGACGGCCAGAGGTGACCGGGCGCATGACCCGCACATACGGCCACCAGGGTCTGTCGCAATGTTGAAGGGACAAATCTCTTTCCTTCTTTTTTTATTTAACCAACCAATCTCTTCGTTCATTTCAGAATCTGTGGGCGGGTGCACGCAGGTCTGGCCTTATTGCACACCCGACACCCACCACCCGACACTCCCCACCCCTTGTCAGGCGCGAGCACCCTGTTTCCCGGCTTTAACAACACTCACACCCCCCTTTTACTGAACACTTGCTAAGCACACCCCTGACACCGGATACCCTCGCCCCCCTGTAAACCACGCACAAACCCCCCTCCCCCTCCACCCCCATTTACGCCACTTTCACGTCCGTGTACCCCACATCACACCCATGACCATCATGTCCCCCTCACAAGAACCCCCCTACCCCCACTGCATTTTTGTGGGGCAGGGTTCACCGAGTTTCATAGAGGGTCCCGTAACCTTGTCGACCTAGGGAACGGATCTGCCGGCACACATGAAGGCCCTGTATTCCGCCCCGTGTCTGTCACCCTCAGGAGAGGTCGCGGCTCCAGCAACCGGCAAACAACAAGTCAGTATCCAAGCACAAACAATCAAACGGTCAGAGAACCTCTCATGCTCTAATGCTGACAGTGATCATTGAGTGTGGAGAAAAGGTTAACCGACCCCCCATTTTTCACCTCAATTTATAAGAAAACCATAAGGCCATCCCAAGCAAACTTCACACCAATCTATAGAGTGGACTTAAACATTTGGTCTGTTATGGTCAACTCGTTCACGCCCAAGTCCCGTGGTGTCTGAGCAGAAATAGACACCTCTGGGTTTTCAGTCTGGGCTGCGACATTTCTTGTTGATGGTGTAGACCTAACACTGAGCTAGAATTGGCCGAGTCTGGGATGTACTCAGTGACTCATCTACGCCAACAAGCCAGATTCGACATCAAGCATGATATGTCCACCCTATGATGGAATGAATGAGGAGACAACTTTCAATCCCCTCATTTGCGGTGAATCTGCACTACATGTATTGTCGTGGTTTTTCTCCGCTGTAGAGACCGCGTGAAACTGCTATATTTCTCTATTGTCGAGATTCTACGAACACTCAGTATTTCTCTGTTGTCTGTGGCTTTTGCTGGAATGGCTGTTTGCTGCTTCTGAAATTCACTTCAGCTGCTGTTTTTCGTCTGTGAAATCTACTACAGCCGCTGTTTTCAATGTTTGCGGTCCGCCTCTGAGTCTGTTACCCTTCCTGACTCCGAGTCTGCAAAACTCAGGTCGTTACTGTTATTCTGCGCCTGGGACAATTATTTATCGGCTGACCATTTCCTGATTTATATTAATGCTTGTCATCCTTGTGCAGGGGCCATGCTAATCTTCTCTCTCTCTCCGTATCGTTCCAATTATAACTGATGTCACGAAGGACAGGCTGGGACAATTATTGAAAACAATGTTCTCTGAAATTTCCCATCGCTGAGCTTGAGGCTACAACAGAGTCTGTCAGACTGTTCAAGTCTGGACCCAAGAAAGGTGAGTGAAATTGGGATGAACGGCGCTTATCTCAGTCTTGCTGAGCCCAAGTTCACGATCCTGCACTGCAATTTATGTCAGTGTCTTGATATTCAGTGTCCTTCTGCTGGCGAAGTGTGTCTGTCTCTTTCTGTCCTAGAGTCCTGAGGAGACCGGCAGATTGAAGCCTGTTGAGACTGCATCCCTGCGGCCTTGAGTCCGGTCAATCTGTTCAACTTGCTGAATTGAGTCTGGTTTTATGTTTGCGGAGTCTCTTCTTGCCTGTTCTGAGCATGTTTCCTCTCCGCTAGTCTGGTAGAACTGCCACTTCGTCAAAATGGACATTTTTTCTGTTTTGAACGAAATTGAAACCGAGTTTTTTGGCCCAAAACTCATCCAAATTTGCTGCCCTCATGGTCCGGCTTTCTTAAAACACTGGACCCCCTGGATGTATGTGGACCTAGCTTAAAACTAGATACATCCAGGGGTGACCTAGCTTGAAACGAGATACATCCAGGCAGTCCCCTGGATGTTTCTCGTTCCAAGCTAGGTCCACATACATCCAGGGGTGTCCAGTGTTTTAGGAACAACGGACCATCAGGAGCAGCAAATTTGGATGAGTTTTCGGCCAAAAACATTTCGTTCAAAACATAAAAAATGTCCATTTTGACGAAATGGCAGTTCTTATATGTAGTTGTTGGGCCTGTTCCCCAATCCGTAGGGTCCGCTTGGGTTTTAAGTGTCCGGGCCTTCTGTGCAAATTCCGCGAGTTTACATCTCTGACTTTGCCCTACTGGGTTGCTGTTTTTTTTTCACATATAAGGACTCTTTAGTAAGAGACATTGAGTTTGAGACACTCCCTTAATCAAGTACAGCTTGTTGAGGTTAAGAATCTGAGTTCCCTCGGCACCGTTTGCTGATTTGAACCCCTAACCATAGGCAAGTTGGTTTGACATTTCTCATCATTTCCCTGCCCATGGACTCATGGAGTATATCGTCACGAAGTCAAAAGCTGTTATGTCCCTTCCCCAACACTGCAGGTGCGCTCTCAATGTTGTTGTTGGCGAGAGACCTTTGAGAACATGATGTACGTAGCATTAACCAAAGAGCAAATTGCAGATATGCCGTCTCAGAGAAGTATTGTACCAAAAACACCGGTCTGCCCGCGTATTCTGACAAATATGCCCACAAAGTTGCAGAAATACCATTTTTCAAAAGTTTCAAAACAGATTTACCTGTTGGTTCTTTCTTTCACGGGCAGAACCTCCTTTTGCAACAGAGGACCCGCCCTGCCCTGGAGTGCTTCCCTGAGGCCAGGCGAACGGGGTCTCTGTCACGAAAGACGGGGGTACCGCCCGGTGAATCTGCAGGGTAATCACCAGTCGGGGCTTTCACGTTACGGCGCTCAGCGCCATTTTATCACTGTCTGCTTTGGTTGGAAATTTTTTGAGCTGACCGGCTCGGGGGACTACCCTACTCTTCTTTCTTTCATTCTTTCTTTCTTCTCACCTTTCTCTTTCTTCCTCTCGTCATTTTCTTCGCCTGAATGTGTTCTCACATGGCTTGCTTTGTTGCATGAGTTTATCTCCACTGTTTATCTCCACTGTTTATCTCCACTGCTTCTAAACTTTGCGAAAACGGTGTTTTCTGCAACTTTCGTGGCATATTTGAGGCCATACAGGGGCTGCAACTTTCGAGGCATATTTGAGGCCATACAGGGGCGGCAACTTTCAAGGCATATTTGTGGCCATACAGGGGCGGACGGGTATTTTTGCTACGATACTTCTCCAAACAGGTATAACTCAACCCTTTCTCTTGCCTCGTGGACAGTTCCTTCCATTCAATTTGCTCCTCCTCTCTCTCTATCCCATTCCTCTTCCTTTCACTTAAACTTCCTCTGCCCTTGCGTGCTCTAGCATCCCTACCCACTTCTTTTCTATTAGAAGAGAATATTGGACGAATCTGGACTGGCTTGCAACACCGTCCAGATTCATTCACTCTGCATATTGGTTTTCGCTTAAGTTTAGTATCTCTCTCTCTCTCTCTCTCTCTCTCTCTCTCTCTCTCTCTCTCTCTCTCTCTCTCTCTCTCTCTTTTTCTCTCCTTTCTTGGGTAGTGTACCCAGTCTTACCATCAGCACTCTCTTCCCTTTATCTCACACGGCTCATTCGACATTGCTCGTTTCTAGGAAGTACTGGAGGTTGAAAAGTGTACTATGTCCTTCGGGACATCCGTTAAAATTGGAACGATACAGAGAAGATTAGCATGGCCCCTGCGCAAGGGAAAAAAAAAAAAAAAAAAAAAAAAAAAAA
>BFEA01000310.1:1766891-1783201 GCA_003427395.1 Chara braunii | reverse complement strand
AGTTGAGGGGAGGGGGGGGGCGCCGGTGGTAGGTTGGACCGTTGGGGGGTCGTGGTGCTTGTGGGTTTTTATTTTGGGGTTCTGGGAGCCAGGGGCATCATTAAAGGCCGACGGGTGGGGCGAGCCCTGTTTTTTTCGGAAAAACGTATGTATGGGGATTGTAGGGAGAACAAGAATAAGCAAATTCATATATAGACAGAAAATGATTAGATAATAATAATAATAATAATAAAATCATAATAAAAAGTTTAAAAACAGAAAAAATAATAAATGATAACAACATCCCATGCAATGCCAATACACAAAGAAGCTAGTCATCACAAGAGCTCAACCGCCTTTTCCTTGTGAGTATGTCATTTCCCTGCATAACCGAGGTGAGCATTTAGGCATTCCAGTGGACTTATTACAGTGCTAGACCGTGGGTTTGGGCTGGCTCCGAGGTGTAGCTGTGGGAGTCGACCCATCAACAGTTGCTAGAGGGGGGGCCCTCAGTGTGTGTGTTTGTATTATGATCTCACAACGCTTCCACCACGTAACTCCACTATACAATCAGTGGTACACCAGGTCCAGCCACCGCTCATCACACACCATTTATACAGCCACTCAGTCCATGCTACCCAATAAGCCAAGATGACATGTGATAACTTGTCATTTCTACTTATTTTAACATTACAGCATTGTCATTCAGATAAAAAGCAGGGGCGGGGAGAAACAACATATTTCGAATCAGAGGAAGACTCACAAGACCATTTACAGGCTGGATTCAGATTGCGAGCGGTCCGATAGAAAGAAGGTGCCGAACCAAAAAAGGAAGCAGGTCATTCATTGTTATGGGGGGGTCCAATGGTAATTAAGAGTAATTTGTAAGGGAGCAAAGGGCGATGGAGGACGAGTAAACCAACTAGTTTTTCGAAGGGGGATGTGTAATCCCACGGAGAGGTATGTCCGCGCGACTTTGGAGAGCGCCTGGGTTACCGCTGCGTGCTTTTGCTGATCAGAGAGACTTGTTTGAAAGGAATTAAGCGAGTTCGCCAGAGAAGCTGTGTGTCATGTATTAACATACATCTTTGGATTGCCATTCATTCATGCTAAGATGGTAAGGGGGTCAACAAGTTACGGGGATTCGATAATATTGACAGAGGAAGTTCCATCATGAGGAATTTAGACCAGGATACGGCTGTAGGCATTGGGGGGTGGTCAGGTACCAAAAAGTGGTTAATGTCGAGAGGAAACACTGTGGTTAGTGAGCAGCACTCCATTCCAGCTCATTTCGCAGGGAGGCTAACTAATCTCACATAGAGGTACTATAACCTATTATGTTAAGTTACTGTTGCATGTCGTTGCGAGAATGAATGAGTATAGGAGTATATGTTCAGAGGGAAACTCATTACATTCATCGGGGCGACTAAATATTGCACTCGGGAAATAAAACCTAGATAGCTCTATGCTCAGAATGTACTGCAAGGAGGGGGAAGTGGTAGGTAGAAGAGAATTATCATAGTATTTAAGGAAATCATAATATGCAAGAAGTTAATCCGTATGGGAGTACAACCATGCAATCCTGCAGGGCGGTACGATTACCCTTACAAGCGAGAGAATAAGAGGGATGAGATAAATACTCAAATCCAAAGATTCGTACGAGGCAAAAAACTTTTAACACAATACAATGACAAATTGGTGTGAACCAAATTCTATACGTCAACAAATTACGGAAACAGCTATAGAGACCAGCACTCCAGGTCACCCCCGAGAGCTAAAGCCAATCAGTCTCGAAATTCAAACACATCCTCCACTTCCCTCCACCGAAATCCCCTATGGAGTTATCAGCTACAATCAGGCCTGCATCACAGGTCATTCCTCCGCTTCGAGTGGGTCGAGATCAAGCTCAACAAGGCCAGCGGTGAACTTGGCTAGGTAGAACGTCTGGGAGAAGATACATGGCAGCTCGGCATCATTTGTGGAAGTAGTCGTAACAGCAGGAGGGGCGTGCCATCCCCTAAAAGCTTTTTCGCCGTTGCCAGTTTTCCGGCTCATCAGAGGGGTCCATTCCTGCAAAACTTACACATCCATCACACAACAGCACAGGCAGCCATAGCCCACATCCACACAGAGAGAGGTAGGAGAAGGGGACCATATACCACCTCTTCCGCCATGATTTCCTCCTCGGATTCCGGCGTGATGGGCAAGTCCTCGTCCGCCCCTGTGGTGAAATCCCAGTCCGCCATAGCCAGGTAGTTCAATCGTATTGCCAAGATCGTTTACAGCAGTCCAGCAAAGAGCAAGCTCACAAGCAGAAAGTAATTCAATCGTATCGAGGAGGGGGGTAGCCGCCTGTATAAGTATTGCTTGTGATGGCTCGGAGGTGGTGTATCAGGAGGGACAAGGGCATAGGGAAATTTTTCCGATTTTGCGCGGGGCGCGCTCAAGTAATCGCCCGCCCGATGTTATCCGAGCATTTCCGGCCTACTGACACGTCCTATGTGTCGATTGACAGGTTCCTACCTGGGATATTTTACCGATTCCCGGTCCTGGTCCATCATGCGGGTTGGTGGGGGCATACTAAGTGCCCGAGATAGTTGACAAGGAGTTCCTCGTTTCAACGAGTCTGCGCTATTGGCTAGGGCTTCGATTCGGTAACACTCCTGGGTGGGTTTAGAGGGCCAGCCATCATTTTTTCTTTTTTTTGAAAACAGGACTATCCTTCAGGAGGTGGTCAGGGATGCAATTTATTTTACCAGTTTGTGCCTTCCTGCAGAGTCGCTCTGGGTCCTCCTTCCCTGTGTCCGAATCCCCACTTTATCTTGTAAGTGCCTACAACCTGAAAATGTGTGTGTGTGTGTGTGTGTGTGTGCGCGCGCACACACACACACACACACACACACACACAAAAGAAGAAGTAGAGATGGAGGATAAAAAGAAGAAGCATGGGGGCCTCTCTCTCTCTCTCTCTCTCTCTCTCTCTCTCTCTCTCTCTCTCTCTCTCTCTCTCTCTCCACRCACACACACACACATAGACAACTTTGACATGAGAAAAGGTGAAGTCACGATGCAATACTCAAGTTTGAGACAAGTATGTGAGTGATGGTGAGTCCCGAAACAAAGATAAAGGGTAAGAGAGAAAAAGGAACTGGAAAAGAAGGAGACGAAAAAGAGAAGCACAAGACTACTGTGAATTTCAACCGCCCCTCATCTGACCTCCATATTATCATATCTCCTCCTTCTTGCTCGTTGCTTATCAATAACAAAAGACAACATGAATGAATCAAGAATCATTACTTGCTATATCTCCCTTGCAAATGAACTCCGCTTAGCTCTTCACTAGCAGTCTAGCACTACTTGATCTACTGTAATATCATCGCCTCTCGTTTCTTTATTTTTCTATGTCATCATACCAGAATCATCCCCTCTTGAGCAGGATGAATAGAAGACAACACAACAGAACACCGCCCCATCCTGCCTCCATAGATTCCATACTACCCCGCCACACTCTAACTGTGAATTATCTTTCTTGTAGAGACTGAAAACGTGCGCTTTTAATGAAGTTCCATGCTGAGAATAAAAGATGATGATCCACGGTAGGCTCGGCAGCCAACCAAAAGTTTTTTTAGCTGTTTGCCTCCTTGTTCTTGCTTTTCCTGGTCAATCCAAGCCAGATCCTTTTCCTTAGACGTCCTCTACATGCCCAATGTGGGCCTTGGCACCCATCATCTTCATTGCCAAACCCTTCTTGTTCGGCCTCCATCTCCTCTTCAATGCCCATGGAGGTCATCTTCCTTATGTCAAGCAAGTCTCCCTCTTGACTCCACGGCTCCTCTTCACTGACAGGAAAATCAACACTTGTACCCGCTCGGCGCTCACTATTCTTCCTTGGAACGAACGCACCTAGCGCTACGAGTGGCTTGGCGAAAGAGTCAGATTCCTCGAACTAAGAACAGTGGTGTTTATTGCATCTTTACGCCGTTTACGATTCGGCTGCAGTGCGTGTGAGACAGCTCAGCGCTTGTCTGTCCGTGAATCTTGATAAGGTGACTTTTACATCAAGTAGTGCTCCTTTTGCAAGACTCGTGGTGGTCATGGCTTTGCACAAAACATGCACAATGATCTGTCTGGGACAATTTGTTGAAGGACTTTCTCTTGTTGATTACAAGGTTGAGAACTTGAGAGCATCCTTCAATGTCGGTCGGAGGAACTTTAAGGACAGTTCCGTTTAAGTAAGTAGTGCGAAGATCGAATCAGTCACACCCCACCACAAATCTTGAACTTTGATTCAACGTGCGCACATACATACTATGTGCGGGGAGAACTTTCAATCCATTCTATTTCAGTACAACCAGGAGGGTCCATCCACACTGTTGGGTACAGTGGTAAATCGCATGGAAGATCAACAAATGCAGCAGGATATTCTGAACGGCGATTGAGGTAGTGCTTAAGGTTGTTGGCAAAAGTAAGCGATCGCTTAGTCATGTCCTGTATCATGATCATGATTTCTCCGCATTGGGTGAACCTATTCAACCTAGATGACTTAAGAAACTCGAGTGACAATTTTCATGGTGTGTGTACTTCAACTGTCAGGTTTCCATTCATTAACCAGCAATCTTTCTCTGGTGGCGCTCCAAAACTGTCTGTTCTAGCTGAGGAAATAACGTCACTGGCAAAACCATCACCTGATGTCTCACTCCGGATCCTCCATATATGGAAGCCAGTTGAAAGTGGTAGCCGCACTACTGCAGTTTTCAATTTTTTTTGAACTATGCTCTCCACTCGGTGTGGTAGCTTCTTCAAAATCACTTTGGGATCTGAAAACCACAAAGATGGAATCACAACGTCCGTATAAGCACTATAAATTTCGCCTTCTCTTGTCTTCAAAGGCGCAAATGACACCCTAGGAATAAGGGAGCGCCACGGTATTGTGAACAAAGATTTGGTTGACAATCCTCTTTTTTACAAGATGGACTGCGCTCTGTAAACTCCAATCAACGCTTCTGGTCGTAATATTTGCACAGGCTCCATCGCCTCCTGGAAGAACACCGGCTCAACAGCTGCGAGGTTGATGTGGCATCCAAATATTTCCTGCAGGTCCTCCTTTGACAATGAACCACCTACACGTGGTCCATTGGCGCAGTTCTGGTCATCTCCTGAACAAGTGGGAGTTGTAAAAAATGCCGCAGAGTCCTGTGCCTCTTGAGCAGTGGGATCTTCCCCCGGACATGGGTTCTGCAACTCATGTTGCTCAACAGCGACACTTTCGCCGTCAGACGCAGCAGAGAGAACATCCTGTGCAATCATCGTCTCAGTTACATTCGGATGCAATTGCACATTATCCAGGCAGTACTCTATGCTCTCCTTGCTCCATCCTTGGAATGAGGTTGGATCAAAGTCCAAAACTTTGTTCATTACATTCACTGCAACATCCAACAATTCCTCCGTGTGCCTCGGAATGACCGCATTTAGCAGATCTCCGAATTGACTTGCATGGCTGAGTTCTGGCACCTGGAGTAATATCCGTTGGCATAAGCTATCAACCTGGTATTGCGCTGCCAGGCAGTACACTTCCACCATTTCATCCCAGCAACTGACACTGTGTGCCCGAAATCGTTTCCCGTGCAGGTAGCTGATCACAGACTGAAGACTGGATGCTCTCACCGCAGGGAGAGGTATTGTGTCCATTGCACTCTCCTTCATATCTCCATAGAGTAATCTGAAAAAGTACTCACTCCCAGCTGCCAACAATGCTCGATTTGCCCGCACCTCTCGTCCATCCCGGCAAACAAATGTGACATCCAGCAATTCCGGTCGATTGAGAACCGTCCGGGCAAGCACCCTCGTCCTCCTCCCTCAAAGGCGGAAAGGGAGGACACAGAAGGACGACCCCTTTGTCACTCGTTCCTCTCTTCATAGTGGGCGTACCGCCTGAATGAGACATTTTCTTTGCAATGGATGTTTGCAACGCCGTCCTCCAACACTTCGGATATTGTGGTTGTATCAGAGTAGAGGTAGATGTTGTTCCCCTTGGCGTTCCTCTGAAGGAAGAAGGCGACCTAGAAAGTTACAAATCAGCACAGCAAGAGACAAGCCAAGGGAGAGAAAAAGTTGTTTCCCCATTTCATGTCAAATCCCAACTGACAGTGCGTGAATCTGCAGCAGTGGTTTGTTCCTGAAAAGATCGGGGGGAGGGGAGGGGGGGGAGAGGGGGGCAAACTCCTGGTTAACCAGTTCGCCTAGCCCAGTTGGTACACCCCTTAAATGTTGAAGTACGGACGCGAGATGGGAGGGGGAATGCAAGCAAACAAAGTCTTTGTTGACGAATGTGCAACAAGGAACAAAATGTACAAGAGCCGGCTGCACACTCTTCCACAGTGTAGAGCAACGGCACCAACATAATACACAGAATATTTTTGAAGAAAAGAGTGTTCAACCTGGAACAGACTGATCAAACTGCACCACCACACGGCATAAGTGGACCAGGTTCTGCATTTCGATCCTAGATGTGCAACCTGGAACAGAATGTGCATGCTTTCGTATGTGCAACGGGAAGTCGGGGACAACTTGGAACAGAATACTTCAAAAAGAGTGTCAAACGTGGAACAAACTGATGAGGTTGTACCACACTCCATGACTGGACCAGACTGCACATTCTGTTCCTAGGTGTGCAACCTGGAACAGAAAGTTCCAGAAAAAAAAAGCATGTCCGACCTGAAACAGACCGACGAAGTTGAACATGAACAACTGGAGAAGCGTGCACGTTCCGTTCCAAATGTGCAACATAAACAAAATGTCCCACCGGGGAGAGAAAAACAAAGTAGCTCAGTTGGTACACCAATGAACTGAACAAATTCTGAGGGAAGTTTGGACACAGCTGCAATCAGGTGGACAGTAAAAGGGTTTTGAAGTACCTCGGGTTAGTGCCCTAAGCTTGAAAAAAATAAAGGAATATTGTAATTTGTTTTTTGAAAAAAACTGCGCTGGTGACTGCTGCACAGTTCAGAATTCGCAAAAATAACAGTCCACTGCAAGATTGGGCGAAGAGCAGTTAGAAACTGCAAGAAAAACAGTAAACGGCACGTTCGACGGCCTACCGTTTCGATAATTGGCAAAAACTGGAGGTGGCCTAGGCTAGTGGTACCGTGTGCCCTGGCCTGGCCCTCCCGTTTTTGGTTTCAGGCGGGCCTCAGTTCGGGCGGGTATCGGTGGACTGCGTGTTCGTTCAGGGGCCGTGCTCCCACCACGCCACCCACCTTGCAGTCTGCAGCAACGCCATTGGTGGTTGACGTCCCCACTCTCTCTCTCTCTCTCTCTCTCTCTCTCTCTGTCTCTCTCTCTCTCTCTCTCTCTCTCACACACACACACACACACACACACACACNTCTCTCTCTCTCTCTCTCTCTCTCTCACACACACACACACACACACACACACACACACACACACACACACAAACACACTGTTACATGCAGCGCGTGCACACATGGGCCATTTTGCAGGTCCGACAACGTTCAGGCCAAAAACCTGAACTTCAGGCCAAAAGCTCGAATTTCAGGCCGAAAGCCTGAAATCCAGGGCTTACAGGCCCCCTGTCGGTTCAGGCCAAAAGCCTGAAGTCCAGGGTCTATCCCTGGTCATTTCAGACTAAAAATGGCAACAGCCTTTTTAGCCTGAAACAAAGGGCCATTTTCGGTCGTTCATCAGAACGACTGGCCCTGAAACTCTGGCACCGAACCACGCCAGCCTCAAGCAGGCTGCTGCACGCCAACCCCTGACACACTTCGGCATTGGCAAGAGCTGCCTCCTCGGCCTGACTGGCCTCCACCAGTCAGGAGGCAGGCCGAGGTAGTACATAGGACTTCCCAGACACTTCCGAGGTAGGCAGTTCGGCAGTTGTAGTCTTCAGGATTCGGGTGGGAGCGCTGCGTTGTAGTAGTGGTAGCATTAGCTAGTAGTCTTCAGCACGGGGTGCAGTAGGTAGCTGTAGTCTCTAGCGCTGGGCGCCATAGCTAGGTAGTACTAGAGAGAGAAAGGAGAGAGATACACAGCTTGGGCGGAGGCCAGAGGTACCTACCTGCAGCGCTGTTGCTCCAGCTTTGTCTTCGAGGTACCTGCAGCACAGCGCCAACACCACAAGTTAGTATCTGGTTCGTAACAAGGAGAGAGAGAGAGAGAGAGAGTTCTTCTTCTTCTTTTTCCCAGTCCACCATCTCTTCTCTCCCTCTCAATTCCGACTTCACTGCATCAGCAGACTATGAAAGAAGAGATACAAAGCTTGGTGACATTTGATCCAGACTCGCATCTTCTTCCCTCCTTTCGTCTGATCCTTATCTCTTCGTCTGTGTATGTCTGGACCTGGCGCTTTCTTCCTATGTGCAGCGCCAGGCTCCTTCATACTTTGTGATGGGTACAATGCATGTTTAGTCTGAGTTCCAACATTGATTGGGCTAGTTAGAGGTACTCTAGCATTCTGCTTCGTTACTCTGAACTACGTGAATGAGGTCAGTCCTGTCAGGTCAGTCTTTGTATCAAAGTCTTCCCTGCGCTCTTCAGCTTCTTTATGTATGAATGCGAATGTATATTGCTTGTCGAGGTTCTATTCGTACTGCATTCTCTATCCAGTCCTTTTCATCACATTGCAGATTATCGGTTTATTACGTACATTGCATATCTGTGCATGTAACAGTTGGTATCCGAGCTTTTCAACATGAATCATGACGATCTGATCTGACACGTGTGCGGGGATCAAAAAAGCTAGTTAGTCTTGTTCTGTTGATTAGGACATACTAGTTAGACCCCAAAATCACGATCTTAACCTTACTAAAAAAAAAAAAATCGAAATTTTTTTTCTTTTCTCAGATTTTATTTTCTCGCTATTCTGCTGTGGAAAATCGTTTTACCGCAACATCTGAAATTCCTATTTTCGTTTTTCTTTTTGAAAATCCGAAATTTCGCTGTTGAAAATCGAGAATATTGTTCTTTTCGAAAATTTCCATTTCCCATGCATTTCGCGTACTTAGAACTTCGGAATATGTTCGTTTCTGAAATTCATTTTTCTGAAAACGGTACGGGAAATCCCTCCTGCACGTATTATTTAAAAAAAAAAAAAAAAAACTGCGAATATTCCCATCGGAATAAATCCGAATACTTGTCATTTCTGTTCGGACTTTTTCGCAGTTCTTGGATTCTTTCAGTTGGTTCTATAAATCGGTTGCAGTCTAAAGTCGAATTTTTTTTTTGCTTTTAGTAATCATTTCGAACTTCAAGGAGGTTGGGAGACCTACCGAACTTGCAAAAATCGGGATTTTTTTTTTCTCGATTTTTTTTTTTGCAAAGTGCAAACTTTTCTATTTTGATTAGTGGCTCCTTATCTAAGTGTGAGTTGGGCGATTATCCCACCCACCCCTCCCCACCTACGTTGTTGCCATCTCTCGCCTTGCCGTTTCTGGTCGTCTTCGGGTTCCCCTTGTGACGGCATTGGTAAGTTGCCACGTCAGCAGACCACGTCAGCAGGACACGTCAGCAGGCTACGTAAGTACGTCAGCAGACCATGTCAGCAGGCTACGTCAGCAGGACACGTCAGCAGGACACGTCAGCATTGCCACGTCAGCAGCAAGGGATACCACATCAGCAGGCACCGGTCTGGTCTATGCTGTTGCGTTCACAGACAGCAGTTATGGACCAGAAGGCTGGGGAAACAGACGAGGCCTATCAGGCCCGCATGTTAGCCAGGAGTACCGAGACAAAGAAGCGGGCAGATGATGCTGCCGCAGTAGCAAAGAAAAGGGCAGAGGATGCCGAGCAGGCACGTTTGCTGGCGATTGAACAACAGCGCCAGCATGACGAGGTAGCAGCAAGGGCTGCCGATGAAGAAAGAACACAGCGTCGTGAGAAGATATTCACCGGAGAGCGAGCGTTACTTACCATGGCAGCAGAATGGAGAAGCGAGGCCGAGAATAGCCAGTTGGAGGACAGCACAAACAAGATAGCGCTCCTCCTCTCGCATCTCACGGATCTCCTGGCAACCTGCATTACACAGCAGGCGGAGATCCTTAGTCTCGACAACTTGGTAGCTCATCTCCAAGACCGCCTTCAGCGGCTGGAGCAGCGACCAGTCGCCACCGCCGATGCAGGCTCTTCCAATACTGCAGACCGCCTCACCGCATTGGAGATGCACGTCGGCTCCCTCCAGGACGACGCACAGTTACATCAGACCGCGACGCAACAGTTGCAGTAGCGGATGTGCACTACCGCCACCACCTCGAGTCCGGAGTTGCGCGAGACAGCTCCTAAGTTTGATGGGCAGGAGATCTTCTGCGACTCAATGAAGACAGATCCGATTCCATGGTTCCGCAAGTTTGAGCTCACGCTGCAGCTCCACAACGTCAAGGAAAACAAGCACCACGCTTACTTGTACTCTCGCTCAGGGGGCGCGCGTCAGGCTTGGTTGGACAACCTGTTGTCCAAGTACGGAGTGGTAGCAGCGGACTTTCACACCAAGATCAGTTGGGATGATCTGAAGGCGGCGTGGCACAAGCGGTTCCAGGTGGATCCGCCAAAGATCAAAGCCATGGACAAGCTCATGGTCTTCGAGCAAGGCACGCTGTCGAGTACGGACTGGATCGCCGAGTACCAACGCTTGACGGCAGTCCCAGACATCCAGATGGGCTTCAAGACCATCCGCCACTACTTCATCTCATTGTCATGTCCGGCATTGAGCAATGCCCTGACGCATGTCAAGGACACCTTTACGATGACGACGGAATTGTTCGACAAGGGTGCGCAGATCATCATCACGAACAAGGAGGCCAAGAACCTCCGTTCATCTGCGTCAGGCCCGAGCAGGGACCAGCATCGACCAAGAGTGGTCGGGGTCGCAGCGGCAGCGCCGTTAGACCAAACTAGCGAGGCTGTGTCTGCCAGTGAAGGAGACAGATTTGCAGCCGCCCGGGAAGGTGGCCACACCGGCAGAGGCCGAGGGCGCGCCAAGCCGAAGACACACACCGTTTCTAGCCCCGGGCCCGGTGCAGCAGCTCAGACAGGCCCATGGACCCCATATGGCATCTCCAAGTCCGCATGCAAGGCGCGCGAGAGATTCCACTATTGCGTTTGGTGCAACCGCGATCTTCATCAGACGCAGGTTTGCCCATTGAAAGGCAAGGGCAGACAGGGAAACTGAGCACCGCCGAGAGTGACGCGACGACACTCTCGACGCCTTCGGAACGGGTTTCTTCGCGAGTGACCAACCTTCATTCCGAGGCGCACGCGAAAGTCGACAGTCCTCCACTTCTACTTTCTTTTGAGGACTATGCTGCCTGGCTCGTTCCAACGCTGGGTACTCAAGCTCAAGGACAAGGAGTGTGTGCGGTTTCTTCTCCGTCCAGCAACAGTGACAGATCGTCTTCAAGTGGTTCGTCACGGGATTCGGCGCGCGAGTTCAATATAGAGGCATTGGACCCGCTCACGTCTGAGGACTTTGCATGGCTTCCTCTTCCGAGTACAGACTGTTTACCGGGACTGCAATGCGCAGCACTTAGCACTCATCTGCACACTTACCTTTCCTTCTATGCACCACCAACTTCGCCGACGGATGACGAAGTCGCGGTGGGGGACATCCTGACATATACTACCAAGGTGGCCCGCGAGTTTCGCACGCAGCGGTACGATAACAACAATGCACTGCTCATGTATTTTCGCATCCAGGTTGGGGAAGCGTCCTGCAGCGCTTTGCTGGATAGCGGCGCAACTCGCAATTTCATGAGCCAGTCTTTTATGCAAAGGGCTGGCCTTGGCGCACAAGTTCGGAGGCACCAGTTCTTTTCGTCATGAAGAAGAACAAGGATCTACGATTGTGCATCGACTACCGCAAGCTCAATGCGCAAACCGTCAAGAATGCGGGGCCTCTTCCTCGCATCGACGATCTCCTCGAGCGGCTGGGCGGTGCGAAATATTTTTCCAAGTTGGATTTGAAATCAGGATATCATCAAATCTCGATTCAGCCGAACGATCGCTACAAGACCGCGTTCAAGACGCGATACGGGCATTTTGAGTGGGTGGTCATGCGTTTTGGCCTCACCGACGCCCCGGCGACGTTCCAGGCGGCGATGACCAATGAGTTCCGTGCAATGTTGGACCGACGATATCCTCCTCTACAGTCGGACATTGGAGGATCATCTTGGACATCTTCGATGAGTGTTGGAGACGCTCTGCCGTGCCAAGTACAAGGCCAACCGCCACAAGTGCGAATTTGTTCGGCAAGAGCTGGAATACTTATGTCATTTTTTGTCACACGGGAGGGCATCAGTCCGCTATTGGACAAGATTCAGGCCGTCCAAGAGTGGCTGGAGCCTCGGAACGTCACGGATGTCCGCTCGTTCCTCGGTCTTACCGGCTACTATTAGTGTTTCATCAAAGGCTACTTCAATATCGCGGCCCACTTGAACAAGCTTCAGTGTGAGGATCGACCGTTTGACTTCGGAGAGGAGGCGCGAGGATCATTCTTCGCTGTCAAAGCCGCGCTATTGTCTGCGGAGGTCTTGCGAATCTACGACCCGCTCGCGCCTACGCGTGTCACTACGGATGCGTCAGGCTATGGCATTGGTGCAGTCCTCGAGCAACATGATGGTGTGGACTGGCACCCGGCCGAGTACTTCAGCAAGAAAGTGCCCCTCGTGCATTCCATTGACGATGCACGCAAGAAGGAGTTCCTCGCCTTCGTCCACGCGCTCAAGCGGTGGCGGCATTTCCTCCTTGGTTGAAGCCAATTTCGATGGGTAACGGACAACAATCTGTTGGTCTTCTACAAGACCCAAGACACCGTCAACAACACCATCGCTCGATGGATGACTTTCATCGACCAGTTCGACTTCTTTCCCAATCACATTCCCGGGAAGTCGAACCGTTTTGCGGATGCTCTCTCACGGCGTCCTGATCATTGTACCGCAGTCTACTCGAAGTTCGAGTTTGACGACGACCTGCGGAACAGCTTCATCCGCGGCTACCAAGCCGACCCCGAGTTTCGCGACAAGTACGCGAATTGCTCCTCTCCTAATCCGGCTCCTTCTCACTACCGGATCCAAGAGGGGTACTTGTTTGTCCACACCCGGGGGAATGACCTTCTTTGCGTACCGAGTGATCCTCACTTGCGTACACGGCTTCTTGGCGAGTTCCACGACGCTCCCGCCACTGGACATTTTGGAGTCAATCGCACGATTGGCCGACTTCGCCAGCGATTTTGGTGGCCCGGCCTTCTCGGTGACGTCACGCGCTATTGCGAGTCATGCGAGGTTTGTCGACGCTGCAAATCCCACAAACATTGTCCGTACGGCGAGTTACGACCATTGCCAGCCAGTTGAGGCGAAGGGAAGCGATTGCCATGGACATCACCGGCCCGTTCCCCAAGCACAAGACCGGAGTGGATGGGATTCTCACGGTGGTCGACCGACTTACCAAGTTCGCCATGTTTCTGCCTTGTCGCTATCATGCCAAGGCACCAGAGTTGGCCGAGGTTCTTTACGCCGGTTGGATTCGCACCAAGGGTTACCCCAAGGAGATCGTCTGCGACCGCGACACTCGCTTCATGTCCGATTTTTGGTTGGCGCTCATCAAGCGATGAGGACTCAAGGTGACAGGATTCGAACCTCTGACCCTCGTTGAGCCTGTTCTGGCGAATTGGAGTCACTTTCGGATCAAAGTGATTTGAGTAATTTGTATCTTTTTTGTATTGGATAAGATAACACCTCAATCATTACATTTATGTTAAGTTTAGTTGCTTGGGCAGTAATACCTTTTGATTATGGTATGGTACGGTCAGATTTAAATGTAGGTATACTTTACATATTGGCTATTTCGTCTTCAGGTGTCTATGGTATTATAACAGCAGGTTGGTCTAGTAATTCCAAATATGTTTTTCTAGGAGCACTACGATCTGCTGCTCAAATGGTTTCTTAAAAAGTTTATATTGGTCTTATTATAATTACTGTATTAATTTGCGTAGGTTCTTGTAATTTCACAGAAATCGTCATAGCACAAAAACAGATATGGTTTGGTATTCCCCTTTTTCCTTTATTGATTCTGTTTTTTATTTCTTGTTTAGCGGAAACGAATCGTGCTCCTTTTGATTTACCTGAAGCGGTCTCTCAAGCCCAGTTCATCTCGCCACCCTCAGACCGATGGCCAAACAAGGAGGACGCATCAGACCGCACAGGTTCTCCTTCACACTCTCATCTGCCCCGACCAGAAAGACTGGGTTGAGCGACTGCCGGATGTTGAGTTGGCCTACAACTCTTCCATCCACCCGGCTATTGGGATATCGCCCTTCGAATTCGAGCATGGCTCGCCGGTCACATCACCGTTGGACACTATTACTCCACGCACGGCCGAGAGCGACGACCATCTTCTCTTCTTGCGTCGGATGCAAGAGATTCTTGTCAAGGCACGCAACCAGATGGCTAAGACGCAGCAGCGCATGAGCCAACAGGCGAATCGCCAACGTCGTCCTTGTCCATTCCGCGTCGGGGACCTCGTCTGGGTTTCAGCTGCGGAATTCAGCCTTGAACAAGACGTCTCTCGCAAGCTCCTCCCGAAATGGATGGGGCCTTGGCCGATCATAGAGTCCGCTGGGGACGCACCCGAAGGACCCTTCTTCACGATTCAGGTGCCTAGCCACTTGCCTGTCTACCCAGTCTTTCATTGCTCCAAACTGGCTCTTTACATGCCAACAGATCATGGCGACTTTCCCAGGAGATGGACGCAAGACCCACCTTCTATGGATGGTTTTCTGGAGGTCGGCGACATCATCTCCCAGCGACGCTTTGGTAACAAGCCAACTGAGTATTTGGTGCATTTTGCCTACTGCACACATCGAGTTGATCGTTGGTTAACCCGTGTGGAACTGCAAGCGACAGCTCCAGACGTTCTCGCACGCTACAAACGCAAGATGCAAGGCAAGCCGGTTTCTTTGGCTCCATGCCGCGCCCTCGTCCAGGTTCCACTTTCAGATCGACGGCTTCGCCCTCGCCCCGGCTAGACTTCATAAGGAGCGGGGGGTGTTACATGCATCGCGTGCACACACGGGCCATTTTGCAGGCCCGACAGCGTTCAGGCCAAAAGCCTGAACTTCAGGCCAAAAGCCTGAATTTCAGGCCGAAAGCCTGAAATCCAGGGCTTACAGGCCCCCTGTCGGTTCAGGCCAAAAGCCTGAAGTCCCGGGCCTATCCCTGGTCGTTTCAGTCTAAAAATGGCAATAGCCCTTTTAGCCCGAAACGAAGAGTCATTTTCGGTCGTTCATCAGAACGACCGACCCTGAAACTCAAGCACCGAACCAGGGTTTCGGAAACAGACTATTATTAGTCTGTTTCCCACGCCAGCCTCAAGCAGGCTGCTGCACGCCAGCCCCTGGCACACTTCGGCATTGGCATGAGCTGCCTCCTCGACCTGACTGGCCTCCAGCAGTCAGGAGGCAGGCCGAGGTAGTACATAGGACTTCCCAGGCACTTCCGAGGTAGGCAGTTCGGCAGTTGTAGTCTTCAGGATTCGGGTGCAGCACTCTGGAGGGAGCGCTGCGTTGTAGTAGTGGTAGCATTAGCTAGTAGTCTTCAGCGGTGCGCGCAGTAGGTAGCTGTAGTTCCCAGCACTGTGCGCCATAGCTAGGTAGTACTAGAGAGAGAGAGAGAGAGAGAGAGAGAGAGAGAGAGAGCTTGGGCGGAGGCCAGAAGTACCTACCTGCAGCGCCGTTGCTCCAGCTTCGTCTTCGAGGTACCTGCAGCACAGCGCCAACACCATAGGTTAGTATCTGGTTCGTAACAAGGAGAGAGAGAGAGAGAGAGTTTTTCTTCTTCTTCTTCTCAGTCCACCATCTCTTCTCTCCCTCTCACTTCTGACTTCACTGCATCAGCAGACTATGAAAGAAGAGATACAAAGCTTGGTGACATTTGATCCAGACTCGACTTTCGAGGGTTCAGACATGGCAACGAGGGACTATTTGGGATTGGTGATCAAGACTTGGTGTTAACGACATTCCCATCTTCTTCCCTCCTTTCGTCTGATCCTTATCTCTTCGTCTGTGTATGTCTGGACCTAGCGCTTTCTTCCTATGTGCAGCGCCAGGCTCCTTCACACTTCGTGATGGGTACAATGCATGTTTAGTCTGAGTTCCAACATTGAGTGGGCTAGTTAGAGGTACTCTAGCATTCTCCGCCGTTACTCTGAACTACGTGAATGAGGTCAGTCCTGTCAGGTCAGTCTTTGTATCAAAGTCTTCCCTGCGCTCTTCAGCTTCTTTATGTATGAATGAGAATGTATATTGCTTGTCGAGGTTCTACTCGTAC
>BFEA01000310.1:1734148-1744650 GCA_003427395.1 Chara braunii | reverse complement strand
GTGCAGTGGCCCTAAGGGCTCTACTCACCACATGTATTATTCCATGTTCTGCTGAAGATTCATTCCAGTCTTGCACATTTGGTGAGTAGTGCAGCCAAGCCGTGAGAATCACGTGCAGACTCTGGCCTAACTACGTGACCAACCCATAACTGATGAAACACAGACATGAACTCGAATCCTGAGGATATATTGGGCCAGCTCATGGTCTACTTCATACTCACCGCCGGCCTCGACTTTGATGGAGGGTCCGCAGTTTAGTACTGTGGGGATCCTCCAGATTGTCTGCATGAGCCATCTGAGCCATGTTGGGGGCATTCCCCCACCGCCCTTGAAAAAAAAAAAAGGAACATTCACATATGGCGGGGGGTGATATGGTAGGGGGGGGTGGGCCTCCGGGGGGTGTTTTTTTTTGCATTTTCGGGGTTTGCTGAACGAGGCCCACCACCCTGTAGTCCGCGACGTGCGCGCGAGGGGCGCAGGGTCACGTTCATTTTTTTCGCGCCACGTGGCTCGCAACGCGTTTGAACGCGATTGAACGCGGCCCCGCAGGGTATGAATGCGCGCATTAGAACGTGAACGCGCGTTCTGCGCGTTCAACCGGTTACATAGATGGACTTCTATCTGATGATAACCGGACTTCAAGTCTATCTTTGAGAAATACTTGCAACCCTGCACCCGATCTAAGAGATCGTCTATCCTCGACAGTGGTTCAGCATTCTTGACTATGATAGCATTCCGACCCCTATAGTCTATACACATTCGCATCTCTCCTTCCTTATTGGGGACAAACAAGACTGGTGCTCCAAAAGAAGACGAACTGGGCCTAGTCCAACCCTTCTCAAAGAGTCCATCTAACTGCTTACGCAACCCCTCTAACTCCCTGGGGGACATCCGGTAGACTGCTCTCTTAGGAGTTCCATTGTCGAGCTCTATCTCTATCCTGTGCTGGATCGGCCGCGACACTACTCCTGTCGGCGGCTCACTTAACTCTTCGAACTCTTCGAGCAGCATAGCAATGGCTGGGTCCGTTGAACTAGCTCCTTGATTAGGCTCAGTAACAGGTCTGACATACACAACAAAGACATGGTACTCCAACTGCTCCTTTCTCACTAATCGTGCAAACGTGGGAGCACTGAGGCAACAATGTGTCAGCAAGTTGTCTACCCCTAACACATGAAACAGACGGGTTGTCTTAACCTCACCTGGCGGACTAGGGAGCCTACACTCATGCTCCTTCAAGTGGAGTGTGGCCCCTGCTACTTCTCCCCAGTCCATACCTAGGACTATATCAAATGGAAGGTCATTCTGTACGAGGAGAGTCAGGGAATGGAGAACTTTCTCCACCTTCCCATCTTTCTCTAGGCGAAAATACGCCTGGACTCCCTCTACGTAATCCTCAACTCGCATCGTGCGGTTGTTTGCGAGGACACTAACTATGGGGTTTTCCAACTTTTGGACTTTCAATCCTAGCCTCAGCTTCTTCAACGCTTTATGGCTAATGTAACTACGGGTGGCCCCTGAGTCTATGAGGGTCCCTACTCTACGTCTAAACACCTCTACGTCAACTAACACTAGCTGCCCTTTACCATCTTTCTTCATTTTGGCCCAGGCAGGCATCCTCTCCTTCAATTCCTTTGCCACGCCTGTGAGGGACGTGCCTAGAGAGACGTTGACACAAGCAGTCTTTGGACAGCTAACTCGGCATGGGCCTGCAACCTCTGCGAAGGCACATATGGTGTGGGAGTTTCCTGTACGCGCACACTCGCTTCCCCACATGGCCTAGTAGTAGGAGCAATTGCGACCCCTACCGGCGGCTGCCTTTTGACTCTTGGGCAGCCCACCGGGCCTGTCTATATTTAGGACAATATTTGATGATATGAGCAGGGTCACCGCAGTAAATGCACTGCCCCTGCTCCATCCGCTATTGCCAAATTTTATGGTCCAGGCCCAGATCTTCCCAGGGCCGGCCTTGTGGCTAACCCAAGTGCCAACCTCCTAACCGTTGAGGTGACCTGCCACCTCGTCGCTGTGGGGACCGACTTGGACCTTGACGATTCGGTGGGGGACCTTGACCCCTACCTCCCTCTTGACGGCTCTTTGGGCCGCCAACCCCCTATGCGCCAGATCCAACGCCGCCCATGGCCTGGCCCCTTTGGCCCTGGCCTCCTCTACCTTGCGGCCTCCCTCCAACCGCTACAGCAGCATAGGACCTCCCTTGTCCTACACTACTGTCCTCCTCCTCGAGTCCCCACTCTATCTGGCTGTAGGGGACCTCCTCAGTACCACCTTCCTCCAATGTAAGGATCATATGATCCTTGGCCCTCACCTGGCCTGAGATGGTACGCCCTTTCCACTTTTTGCCCTTGTGTAGGTCCTTGTGCCAGAAAGTGGAAACTGGCATAGACTTGGCTTCAAACAACACCACTTCCCTACTTAGTGCATCGTACGTCATCGTGGGTTGTTGGCTCTTGTCAAAAAAGTGCCCTCATAAGGTCTCCGGCATGGCACGATAGAAGAGTTGGACCAGTTGGGACTCAGTAACCCCATGGTCCGGGACGGCCACCAGGTCGTCCATAACAGCTTTGAGTGCCCTTGCACTCTTCCACTGTCGTGAGTGGATGGTCTGGAGTTTATCAGAGGCTCTAACGCCTCTTCGCAGGTCAACAAATGGCTTTCTCAGGAGCTTGAAGAACTGAGCGAGGGGGGTAACTTTGGAGTAAGCGATCATGTTGTTTTCACAACCGCCCGCACGTGCGAGGGACCTAGCGAAACTAGCCGCTTCATCCTTTAGGGCCTGGAAGGCAACGAGGACCTGATTGTCCTGCGTAATTTCTTGTAAATGAACATCCTTGAGGGCCCATAGGCATCTGGGAAGTTCAGCTTGACTGGTTCCTTGCGGGGTCCCGACTCACTCTCAGCGGTGGCTACTACCTTGGCGCCCTCAATGATGCCCTCACGGAACTTCCTTATGCCTCTTTTAATCCTTTCACTTCGGCCCCGACGTGGGTCACCACCTCGCGCGCAAACTCTCTAAAGCCAGCCCGCATGGCCTGCGGGGCCACATCGTGATCCCTGTTGCTTTCGCGTTCCTCCAACCACGCCTCGCTTAGTACCTCCAGGTACCCTAAGATCTTGTCTAATTTCGCGGGTACTTCCGCTTGGGCCTGCACCTCTTGTCTAAACCATCGTACTTTCTCCGCCTCTGTGGCCAATCGGACAGATTCCTCCCTCCTTCTCTTTTTTTCCCTCTTTATGCGCAACTTCCACTCCAACTTTTTCTCATCTTCTGTCTCTTGACGTTCTAAGGGGTCATCTATCATTTCCAAAGACGTGATTGACATGTGTGATGCATGCTAGATAGGATTTCGTTATTGCCATGTGGGTCGATGTGATTGACATGTGTCATGCATGCTTATATGGGTGCCGGCCTCCTGCATCCCCACCACGCCCCTTCTCGTATAACGTGAAGAGGACACGTGTATGCGAGTGGGACGTACGAGAAGCCGTCGCCAAGATCAGCGGAAGATACTATTTCCCTCCTGAAACTCGATGCTCTGGATTTGTCGGTGCAGGTTTTGTTATTGTGGACACACACTTTCCGCCTTATTCGTTGCTATTGCCGTTCAATGAGTTAATCATCCTCCCATGGTCGGCAGTAGCGCCCCATTGGCCTAACACTCTGTGCAGCGATTGTCGCCGCTTTGAGCGTTAGCAATCGGAGGGTTTTCACTACCGAGTACGAGATAAAGATGAGCATAAGGAAAGAGCCACTCAGTTAAGCCCTTCCACGTCGAACTCAAAGTTGTGCAATGAGTGGCGTCGGGACTTGACCCGGAAGCGGGATACCAAATACGTGCCCGCCCCCTTCCACGCGATACGAAAAATGACGGCTCGATGGGAAATTCAACAATACTTTTTGGATTGAATTTCCCCACGTCGTGAGTCCTGCGCACACCTTCTTCTCCCTCAAAACCTACGCGGTGACGGACCCTCACACCTTTTTACTAAGTTGGACCGACACAGGGGATTTCGGTTCTGTCGGTGTCCCCGCACTCAAATTTCCAAAAATCCTTGGTACACCCCATCTTGATGCCTTTCAAGTTTCGGGGCCCGTTCCGCAATTTTAAACATTCCAAACGGAAGACAGCACAGGGCGTGAGATTGAGCGTCGGACCGACTTATATCCCTACCCCTACCCTAGAGCTAGGCCATGTGTGAGTAGACCCCGTCATATACCTGATAGACCCTCCCAGCCCGAGATTGTAGTTGTGTGAATGCATGTGTGCCCCAAGGCTATGTATGTTTGTACGAGCTCGTAGGGCCATGTGTTTTGTATCTGCCCGAAGGCTATCTCTGCTCTGTGTAACTGTATAGCGAGATGTATGTGCCCGAAGGCCAGATATGTGCAGTGCTTTGTACAAGGAGCTATGTGTTCGTTTGAAGAGATGACAGGCAAAGTTGGACAACCCCCGCCCCACAAAGTTCCAAGCCAGACTCGAACCCGTGATCTATGACATGTGACCTGAAGACTCTACCATGTGAGCAACAATCTCAAACTGCCCATTTGTGTGATATGCCAGACATGGAAGATGAGCAGAACAACCCCAAGCAATAACTACAAGCAACCCATGCGGTGTCATGACCCGACATACAACACCATGGACAACCCCCCTTGGGTGGTGTGCAGACCCAACATACAACACCATGGACAACCCACCTTGGGTGCTGCGCAAGCAATGTCTGTATACGCTTACCGTGCGTTAGCCTAAGGGTGTGTGTGTCCAGTCGTGCGTCATTCTAATGCCCTGCCTGTGTCCATGCTCAAGGCTGCAATTTGTGTTTTGAACCCGCAACCTCATACCACGATGCGCATTTCCAACCTCTGCTCTAGCTACTGAGTTACGTCTACTTAAACCACCAGTACTTGGCCCAGGAGGAAAAAATAAAGCAGAAACGTTTCTAGTACGAGTCGGGGGCAATAGCTAGCATAAGTATATCAACGGAGGGACTGAAAATGACATACAAAGATCTCTATGTAAGATTTGAAGAAAACAAGGAGGCAGGGTTGCAATGGCATACGCATAACGCACTCTTAGACATTCAACAATTTCAAGCCAAGCAATATCTGGTCTACAAAGGATTTACTCGTATGTCTCTGTACAATCCTCAGGAAAAATATACTCAACAAGGGGATTGACTGGGAAACGCATGACTAGACTCAACTCTTAAGCAGACGAGGTAGGGTCTAGGGGTACACAGTCATAACATAAAATGGACAGGGTAGAAGTGATATACGGAAAAAAAACAAAAGTGGAAATGCATGCTGCAACAAGCAGACTTAGACATTCGAACAATCAATGTGAATGGTCTGGCGTCACACAACCCGGAAAAAAGCAAAGCACTATGGGACCTGATGAGAGGCTTAGGAGGAAGGTCGTGGCCGGATATAGTATGTGTGCAAGAAACCCACTTCATGGATACACCTGATCATCATAGAGCACACAAACAAGCCTGGCCCTACCAAAGCTACCATGCCTTTGCCCCTAGACCGGGGAGCTCCGGAGTGGCAATCTGGATCCCCCCCGAATCACGACTGGAAATGCTTTACTGGGAGAAGGATGAAGAGGAAGGTCGACGGGTGAAAATTTTGGGGGATGTTAGAATTAGAAATAGTTTCAATAATAGCTATATACGCCCCAAATACAACCCGAGAAAGACAAAACTTTTTTGACAAAATGGAAACCCTCCCCATCCCAGGAATCCTACTAATTCTAGTAGGGGATTTTAATGTTGCACCGGATAGGTGGCTTAATCGGTGGAGAGTCTCTCAAACCACTGTATACAACACTGAGGAGGATGAGCGGATGTTGAGAAAACTATGTGCCTCCCTGTCACTTTTCGACACCTTCAGGCGCAGTCATCCTACTGAGAGAGCTTTTATTTGTATTCAAAATAATGATCCCACTAGACTATCTAAATCTCGTATTGACCTAATCCTGGCCTCAGAGAAATTGAGAGGGGGGTTGTCGATGGCAGCAATTCTACCAACCAGCCCCTATCCCGCACTCGATCACAGGATGTGTATGGCGGTCTGGATGTGGCGCAAACGGCCAGAGCAGGGGCCAGTTATTACAAACTAAATATTTCTCTGCTTAAAACTAAATCTTTCCAAAGGTACCTAAGAGAGGTCTGAAATTTTTGGAAAGACTATCGCCCACAGCAAGAATCGCAGATTGCATGGTTTAACAACGGTCTATTTACATGACCAAAAAGAGCAATGATTTTTCCAAACAACTAGCGGATCCGAGATATCAACAAGGGATTACTATTATGCACAACCTAGTGGAAGCGGAACAGGAGCAAAATTCGCAAGGGCAGGATCAATTAACCGCATAATTACAAAATCATATACAAGACCTCAAAAAACGACTTTTCTAACATGCACGGTATCGATGGCAAGGAACCCAGATGAGGGCAAGATTATCCAGATTTTCTACTGAGGGGGTTATGGACTCTCATTTCTTCAACATGACAAAAGCACGAATCTCAAGGACAATAATCGAAGCTCTCTATGAACTAAATGATAGAGAATCTGACTCAGTTATAACTACAGCACATTGCACAAAGATAACATATGACTTCTACAAGGATCTGTTCTCTGCATACATAGATAAATTGGATGCACCACGCCACGATCAACTCATGAAAGATTTCTTGGAGCCCATGAATAAAGCTTTGACACCTCAACAACGCTCCTCTATGGATGCCCTGCTCGGCGCTCTCTAAATGCGAGATATGGACTGCAGTTGTCCAAATGAAGAAGGAAAGGGCACCAAGGATAGACGGCTTCCCAAAAGAATTTCGGAAAACCACATGGGACTTCATGAGCCAAGACCTAATGGGCTTCTATGAGGAAGTGTGGCATACAGGGGGAATGGGGGAACGGGTGGGGCAGGGTATACTAACCCTCCTATATAAAAAAAGGAATAAGATGGACATTAGAAACTACAGACCAATCACACTACTTATAGTGGTATACAAAATGTCGTCCAAAGCCCTTGCAAACAAGATGATCCTAGTAATGGAGGATAACATCCACGCCGCCCAAACAGGCTTCATGGAAAATAGAAATATACAAGAAAATATCCTGCTAATCCATGAGGTCCTCCAGCTCACAAAGCACTCACGCCAGAATGCGGCTCTTGTCTTTATCGATTTTGCAAGAGCTTATGATCATATAAATTCGTCGTTCCTGGACAAGTGCTTAAAAAAATGAATTTTGGTCCAGACTTCGGACGATTGGTACAAATACTGCATCAAAATGCCACCACATGCGTCCAAGTTAATGGGAGTCTTGCTCCGCCCATACAGTTACAACGTTCAGTCCGCCAGGGGACCCGATTGCCCCCTTCCTCTTTCTGATCATTATGGAAGCGCTTGCCGCTGACCTTCGAAAGAATAAAAACATCTCTAAAATTATAGTTACATACATCCCGGAGGATGCAATCCCTGTGTGTTCCCTATTTGTGGATGATCTCACAAAAATGGTGGAGGCTACGCACGATAACATGTAGGAAATCCTCCAGATGATGGAAAGATTTGCGAAGGTACTTGACATGAGAGTGAATTGGGGGTCTAAGACGCAGGGATGGTGGATCCATTACCAGGGAGGCACGAGCCGAAATTACCACGTATTGCATAAAAGCCATTAGATGCTCCGATGAGGATTTTGGGAGTATCTATGACTACAAAAGGGCGGCCTCCAATAAACGATGACTGGAAAAGCACCCCAGCCCAACACAAACTAAACAATTGGAAAAATAAACACACATCCCTTTTTGGACGAGCCCTGATACCGAACAATGTAATCTTTGCAACACTATGGTATAAATCCCTGTTGTGGCCCTTGAGTAAACCAACTCTGAGAAGCCTTAAAGGAAAAGCAACAACTTTCTTATGGAGAGGGGATGGGGAACTGGCTAACGTAATCAGCGAGGTTGCTTGAAACTCAATAATACAACCGAAAGCGACGGGTGGCCTGGGGATAATCGACCCTACTTCGCAGATACATGCATTGCGAGTAAAATGGATTAAAAAGTTTGTTTTCGCTCCTCAAAACCCATGGTGTGTCTTAGCGCAGGAACATCTGGCCCGATTAGCCCCAGCAACCCCCCGGACAGTCCACCCACTGACCTGGCTTGAGGACCGCTTCTGGGAAATCCCACGCAAACTCCCTAGAGGAAAGGAAGGTGCAAAAGGGGGAGGAAAAATGTTGGATAGCTTTTGGTCATCCCTACTGCAAACTTGGAGGAAGCTACCACTCCCAGACAAGGCCTATCCCGACTGATGGGAAGAAATTTATTGCCAACCGCTGTTTGGGAACAAATGGGTGACGGATGCGAGGGGTTGTATCATGAAAAGCTCATCCCCGCCCTGGAAAAGTTGGATAATGAATGGAATACTCAGAGTAGGGGACCTATGGAACAATGACAGACAGGATTGGAAAACAAGGGACCAATTGTGAGGCACCCTAAGGTACTGTCACCACGCGGAGGAGTTATGAGAGAACACCATTGAAATCATTCCGCTAGAATGGTACCAAATCTTCAAACGAGGCCCTACTCTCAAGGAGGGAGATTGGGTAGCGAGCACAGGGACCCCGCTGAGTATAGGCCTAATCCACATGGTCTCACCTCAATTAGTCTTGGTCGAAAACTATGCCATTGCGAGATCAGGCATCCTCCAGGGGAGCGGGTCACCTTTCAAATGGAGAGAAAAAACAACACTTCAAAGAGTACGAGTATTAGAAGAGAAGGGACAAAGGGTGGTGTTCCATCCAGAAAGACCAATTTAAGACCTACCTTTTGACCCGACAGAATGGATCTGGCAGCATGCTCAAATGAGTTTAGTGACTAGAACAGGCTATACCAACCTATACCAGATATCAGTCAAAGCCGCCTACAGGATGCTTAAACCCAAAAGACACTTAAAACATGTGATAAACGATAGATAGGCTAGACACTTGAACGTGGACCGTTTCCTCCTTTCACCAATCAAATGGCTTAAGGAACAAAAATCAAGGCCTATGAAAATTACCTCCCTACAGTGGCAGATAGCTCACCGCTGCCTACCAACAAATGATTGGTTGACAGATCGCACAAACCTCGAGCAAAGGGGACTACTGCTCCCATGGTGCCAGAGATGTCAGAACCTTTTCCCCTTCTACAAAAAGGCAGGAACCATTGAGCACATTTTTATGCAATGCCCGATTGCGCATGGGACCGCATCTGGCGGAAAATGGTACCGGATACACCCTGGCCCTGGACATGGCAAGCTATACTGGCGGGTCATTGGCAGCTGGCAGCAACAGTCACAACATTCGTAGAGAACATCTACAGACTAGGTAGAAGGGCGGTGAAATGGGCACTTTGATGGTAAATATGTACTCTGGCCATGGCAAAGGTAAGGGTGGAGGGGCCAGAGATTGAGGAACAGATTCGGCAGCAGATCCAGCTGAAACTCACACAGAGATGGTCAGACACAAGATCACAGCTAGATCTTCTTAAGCAAATAGGAGACGTCAGGAGACGGATCACAATTTTTTATACAAACTGGATAGGGGGTGAAAGGGAAGGATGGATAACAAAGGTGGAGTGGGGTGGCGACAGACAAGAAGGGACACAAGATTTAGAAGAGATGAGAGACTATCAATTGGTCTTTAAAGACTGGACTAACGTAGAGCCCTCATTCCCGCTGCGCCCTCCTGCAGATTTCCCAGACCCCTTCCCACCCCATGCCCTGTCACTGGCGGAAATCTTATCTTAACATGCTCTGAACCTGTCTTGAACTGTCTTGAATCAATTGCCTCGAACTGTTTGGTACTGCAGTTAGAGGAACCCTCCCCGATGCCCCCTGGGGAAGGTTCCCGCTAATCATGACATCAATGGCCAGTTGTATCAGTGCTTAATGTTTCTTCTAGCGCCCTCCTCCTTGGGGTGAAGAGATACGGAGGACAACTAAACACAATACATATACCTGCTCAGTTAATCCCCTGAGATACAAGGTAATCAATGCTGGCAGGCCTCATAACCACGGTTCCCAAAATCTTCTGTATAATTTTCTGTTTAAACCACCAGTACTTGGCCCAGCTATCAAGTCCGAGCTTCGGCCGACCGGTATGCCGAGCCTTGTCGAGGCTTGAACTACCGGGCGTTAACTTCCCGAACGTGCTTGGAGACGAACACGGAATAAAGAACAGGAAAAAAAAAAAAAAAAAAAGCAAAAGCAACGACAGAAAAACGGGATTTACTGTAAATAACATGGGAAAAATAATTTAAAAAACGGTTACTAACTCCTCGACATGCACAAAAGACAATAATCAAGGCGGTGTATCTTTCCATGTTCTGGCGGAAGATTCACTCTCGTTTTCGTTTTCCGTAACAAACGAGAGAGAGCGAGAGAGAGAGAGAGAGAGAGAGAGAGAGAGAGAGAGAGAGAGAGAG
>BFEA01000310.1:1707842-1724559 GCA_003427395.1 Chara braunii | reverse complement strand
AAAAAAATGGTCGTGATGAGAAAAGAAAAAAAAGGGGGCACCACAAAAGGACACTTTCTTGCTAAAACAGACAAAAAAGACAACAGCAAAATAGAAAGATGAAAAAAAAAACAAAAAAAAAAACGGCCGAGAACAGAAAAAGAAAAGAAAAAAAAAGGTCTGCCACAAAATGACAGTTCTTGTTGACTGTTCTGGAGTATGGTCCCATTAGCTGTCGGATAGGAGTTTGGCCGATCCAGTGTGACACTGGGTCTCGCTCCACTACTACCCGTTATACGGCACGTAGATAGGAAATTTCGTATAGCGGCCTTATAGCTGTCAGAGCAAAAAAAAACGTATAAAACCCGTTGTCACTCCACTTATTACCCGCCATACGGCACGTCGATTCTTCTCGAAAATCTCGAAATTGGTTTCGTACAGCAGATAATAGTGGAGCGATGCAAGCACCATCCGAAGCGGGTGAGGCCTGTCCCGCGGACGTCCCACGGAAGTCCCACAAACTTTCGGCGGGAGAGTGTACGTGTCGTCGAAAGGGGGGACAGAAACTGCAAAACTTTGCGGGCCTCTCGTTTTTCAAAATCGCACGGTTGTGGTGGAATGCGGAACAGTGATGGCGCGACGTCCTGGTGGGTGGGTCGGGGCGGGCGCGGGGATGGGGCCGGTGGGGGGTGGGGGGAAGAGAGGCCGCGAGGAATGGCTTGCGCCGTGTTGAAATGAGTGCCCCCCTTCCACCTTTTTAACCGTAATGCTGCCCGGGTTCACGTTGAAGGACTTTCCACTGCCCCGCTTCTAGGAGATGTACCCAACGACAGACCTGCCCGGGTTCACGTCGAAGGAATCTCCACTGCCGATAAGCTGTCCGCTGTCTCCCCCGTTTCCGTGATCCATCTCACCCACCATCATGTGCGGTGGTCGGCGCCCGCCATAGCTGCTCTTCTCGGTGAAGCGGGGCTTCTCCACTTTCAAACCTTGGCTACTGAGCAGCGTGCCCGCTCTTGGAGTAGGGTCTACTCTGGGGGGGGGGGAAGGCATGTTGGAGGTGGAATGAACTACGCCGTTGGGATGCATGTAACGCCGTTTTTCGGCTTGGTACAGTTTCGTTTTTTTTTTTTGGTTTGTCGATCCGTTGTTCCAGGCGCCCTCCATTGGAACGCATGTAATACCGTTTTCCGGCTTGGTGCAGACCTTTTCCTTTGTACAGTTTTTTTTTTTTTTTTTGGTTCGTGGATCTGTTCTTCCAGGCGCCCTGCACAGGAATGCATCTACCGCCGTTTTCCGGCTGGGTGCAGACCTTTAATTTCTCCCTGGATCCATTCTTCCGCGCAGTAGGGCGCCGAAGGGGAGAGGGGAGGGGGGCGGGGGGCGGAGGCTGGCGGGGGAGGGCGGACCGCGTTGGCTGTGGTCATCCTTGTGCAGGGCTGGTACCGGGTACCAGGAGGATGAACTCGCTATACGAAACTGTATAGCGCAGAATTCCACAAAAAAACAGAAGAGGTTGTTTTGTCCGCCCAGATTCCAGGTGCACCATACGTTTTCGCAGTGGAACGCCGACCTCCTTCGACCACCCTCCAAGTAACGACTTTTGCAGGCTGGTTACTATACGGATCGTATGGTGAAGCGGAAGGGTGCCTTCTGATAACTATACGGCGATTTCCGAAGACGCATTTTGTATAGGTAGTGGAGCGATGTCCCACTATACGAAATCGTACAGCAGATAGTAGTGGAGCGAGACCCACTGAGTGGCAGCGGGGGGACAGGTTCATTACAAATTTCTGGGCTGAAGAAAACAGGAAAAAGGCAAAAAAAAAACAAAAAAACAGGGACCTCCACTTGGAAATCACGGCCGGGTGCTTCCCAGCCATCAGATCACAAAGGATCTGATGGTGGTGGTTGCAACAACATCGGACAAAGTAACTGCCACATTTTCAGGAATAAATTGAACTTCTGTCAGCAGTGATCCTTACACCGTCCATATATATACTTATATATACTTATACTTATTACTTATATACCCCTGGCCAGTATCACCCACCTGTTGTAGCAGGTATCACACCTGCTGGTGGGTGCAGTTCCCGCATGTTCCCTCATTGGAGGCTTGAGCACGAATGTGGCTGCTACATAATACTATAATGACAATAAAAAAGGCCTGAAAGGCCTTCCTGTCCAGATTCGACAGGTATTTGAATTGGTTGGGAAACCACCACTCCCTCCGACAGCAGGAAATAGCCCCCCCTATAAGTTCGGGCGGGTTTTGAGGGAGGGCGGTGACCGGAGGCCGAAACGGCGGGCCTAGTCCCACAATTTGACATTGGCAGCTTTGGCGATTTTTTGCGGTTAGAAGCATTCACAGAAAAAAATAAAAATTTGAGGGTCCATAGATTTCCTCATGATCTTTCCAGCAAAAAAATCATAAAAAATAAATAAATCATTTTGAGGTCAAAACAATCGCCGCGCCGATTTGGTGCATGTTTCAGTTTTCCCACTGTGCCATTTGCGAGCCAAGGGGAAAAATACTCCAAGTTGAATGATTTTTTGTGCTCCGAAGAATACGTAAAAAAACCTGAAATTTGAAGGGTTTATAGATTTGCTCGTGATCTTTTTAGTAAAAATATCTAAAAAAATTAAAAAAATTATTTAGACCACAAAATAAATCGCGGATTGAAATCGGCACATTTTCAGTTTTTGCGACTCTTTTGGTTCTCCACACTATACTACCGGTAGTCCTGATGAAACTATGCTACCAGTCCCCCCAATTTCTTGACGTCCTGCCTACCACACTATGCGACATTAGGCTTTGGACACCCAAGCACATCCTGACGTGCCTGCAGCCTGACGTCGGATACACTTTAAAAGAAAGCAGTCCCCTAAAACAAACATGGACCCAGTTTACCTGAACGGTTATCTCAGTGAGCAATTGGGTATTTCAAAATCCATACGTGGGTTCAAACCCCAACCTGACCACTGCAAACGAACTCCAAATACTTTCTAACTAACTATATATATATATGTGTGTGTGTGTGGGTGGGTGGGGGTGTGTGGGCCCTCCAACTTTTTTTTTCCCTTCTCCCGCCCCGAGACCATTGACCTCCCCCCGCGCAAAGAGAAGAAATTGCGAAAAAATATAAAACCAAAAAGATAAAAAAGGGACCGGGCCACATAATGACGCACCACAGAGGGAAAACGACACGCCGGAAGGGGGAAAAAAAATGCAAAAAGAATACAAAATCAAAAAGAAGAAATTGCGAAAACAATACAAAACCAAAAAGAAAAAAAAGGGACCGGGCCACGAAACGACGCTTTCACGCGCCGGAAAGGGAAAACGACACTCCGGAAGGGGAAAAAAAAATGCAAAAAGAATATACAATCAAAAAGAAGAAATTGCGAAAACATTCAAAACAATAGAAAACCAAAAAGAAAAAAAAGGGGCCGGGCCACGAAACGACGCTTTCTTGCTATCTGACGGCGGGCACGTTTGGATATTGATGCGCATCGACGCCCGCCGTGTACCCGGCCCCTTGGGCGCGCTCTCTCGTTTAGTGGCGCGCTGTGAACAATTCGGTACGCACGCCGCTCTGCACAACGCCCCTCCCTCGATCGCCTTCATCCGCCGGCCCGAATCAAAACTTCAGGCCGATTCCAGCGTGGAGCGGAACAGGACCTCCCCCCCGCGGGCCCACCGCGCTTAAGGGGTAGGATATGTTTTTTTCTTTTTTCTTTTTTTTATGTGAATATTCCTTTCATATATTGCAAAATTCAATTGACGAGGCAGGGGACCTCACATTTCAACCCAGAGCATGGTCCCACTAGCAACAGGATAGGATATAAAAGAGTTTGTGTGGCAGTTGAGTGACCCAAATCCTGCCGTGCAGTACTCGTGATCCCACGGTCAGTATTTTACATGTATTACCCAAAAAAGTAAGGAGATCTTGGTTCCCCTCCTGGGCATGCCCGTGCAAAGGAAGCTTCCCGCCAAAATCTTTTCAATCCGTTGGGGGCATAGCCAACCCCAAAAGAGAGCGGGGTCGGCCATAGGCCCACTGGATAGAAGATTTTCTGTATTTTGCTTGCTGTTGTGCAATTACCTCATTGGGTGGAGTGCTCCTTCCATCACGGAGTATATGGAGGGCGTCAGGATCACTGCTGACAGAAGTTGAGTTTATTCCTGAAAATGTGGCAGTTACTTTCTGCACTGTTGTTGCAACCACCACCATCAAATCATTTGTGATCTGATGGCTGGGAACAGTGGGAAGCACTCTGCTGTGATTTCAGGTGGGAGGTCTCTGTTTTTTTGTTTTTTTTTTTCCTTTCTCGTTTTTTCTCACCCCAGAAATTCGTAATAAACCTATCAGGACGCTGCCACTTAGTGTCACACTAGATCGGCCACACTCCCTAATGGGACCACACCCTCGAAGTTATCCTGTGACGCCCAAACCTCACGCCCAGCGCGACTTCCTGATCGGAGTGGGGTGTGGGCCTGGAAGTGGGAAAAGGGGTGTGCCAAGGATTTTTGGGAAAGTGGGGGGGGGATTGGAGTCCCAGGTCAGAACTGAGATTTCTTGTGGCAGAGTTTTTCGGGGGCGGACTACTTTTGGTCATAAGGCACATGGCATGCGCGGGTCATTTATGGTCGTTCGATCCATCTGTGTTGAGGACGGCGGTTCGTTGAGAGGTCCATCCGGGGTGGGTGTGGTTCTGATGAGTCATGCCGTCTGATGTTGCCATGTGACGCCGGTCGTCGTACGTTCGGGTTAGGCCTTCGGGCTTCCGGGGCTCTCTGATTGCCGCGTCGCCAGCAATTTCCGTAGGGTGTGCGGGGCCAGTATAGGGCTATGGCCTTCCACGGGACAACTCGGAGTTGATGATACGGGAGAAGAAGACGAAGGGAGGGAGATTAGTGGAGATAACAACAAAACCGGGGGAAATAAAGTAGTGGGTGTGGTCTGAAGTGGGAAAATCAGAGCACCGTGGATCGCTGGTTGTGGCACAATGGAACTCTCTAGGAAACAGTCGGTTCTCGGTTAGGCAAGGGAACCTCTGTCGGAGGCACTCCTCAATCCAAGGGGTGAAGTACTCCGGGTCGTACGACGAATCTGATCTCCCAGGGCGTGTCATTAGGTCATCGTAGAGCCGCGAGATTCCTAAGGGCGTGTCTTCGCCGATTGTGATCACCACGTGCGAGTACGTGCAGGCCGCGCGAGTTGAATCACACTTACACGTGTTCGCACGGGATGATGGCTTCGTTGTTGACGCGGAATGGCCACATCCAATCAGGCAATATCTCCGCAATCATTAGCCTTTTTATGAGTGGTTGGTTGTGAATCGACGCGCGGGGACACGTGTAAGTGCGCAGAGCAGATCGTACTTACGCGTGTCCCTGCAAGGCATTCACTGGTTTCTGGGCAAACAGCTACCCGATTATCTAATCATTCTGTAATTTCCGAGCATGCAAGATGCAACAATAGCAACAACCACAACAGCTCAATCAAGGGATAAGTGAAAATGGAAACAGTATTAATGACTATGGAAAATTCCTACCCTACTCATGAGTGGATCAAGACGATAAACGATGGCAAGGATCAGGCATAAGGACAAGCAACCAGATATAACATCCATTCATCCATTCATTCAACGTAATACACACAACATCTGAGATGGAAATCGCAAAGATGAGGGTGGGCGAAAGAGAACCAAGCCAAGATTCCGAGAACAAAAAACGGGCAAATTGCCCTGATCCGAAATCAAAATTTATATACACTAGCAGAGAGGGAGAAAAGACAAAAGAAACAACAAATCCGCGTCCATCAACCTCAGCTCCCTCTTTCTCTCTCTCTCTCTCCGATGCGGACAGTCCGTCGTCGCGCACCAACCCACGAAGTCGTCACCCCGCTTAGTCCTCCCGCACCCGTCAGGTTCGCCTGCGCCCACAGTCCGTCGTGGTCCGCGTCAACCCCGCGCGTTTGGCACCAGCTCGTCGGGTCGCCCGACTCCCACTTCAACTCACCTCTTACTTTGCTCGTGAGTCGACCCTCACTGATTGCGCTACCCCGAGCTTTCACTTAGCTGGTTAAGAGAGCTAACTAATCACGCAGCGGGAATTTATAGCGTGCATGCATGCACGAAGAATACGGAATTACAAGGACGTAGTAGGAAGATAAGGGGAGGGAGCGCCTACGTTCTGCTTGACCCGATCGCGGCGTGGGGGACGTAGCCACTCTCCACGCATTGATCTGATCATGCAGACCGCGGCTACCAAAACGCAGCACAAAGAAGGAGAAGAAGGGTGGGAAAGACGAAGCACAAGAAGAAAGATACAGTTACAATGGCGCCCGCCCAGAATTACAGTTACGAACACGATTAAAGGCGCCGACTAATCAGAGTTCCGTTGTAGCCGCATGAAGAAGCACGTAAGCAAAAAGCGTTGCATGACCAAGAAAAATCCTAATTACCAAATTCCTAAATTCCTATTTAATAAAAAAAGACGAAAAGCTCAAGTTCCGAAAGGAAAGTCCGAAATTCCGAGAGCCATCGGGGCTCGATAAGATTCGAAAAAGAATTAAAAAAGAAAGTTTAAAAAGAACGAAGCAAAATTCTCGTGCGATGTCTGCGCCTAAATTCCAAAATAGAAACAAAAGAAGCGACGTCAACAATTATTAATCGCGCGCACGGCGGCGCGCCGCAGACACAGGCAATCAATCAATCGATCGTCCCGACGGTCCCGGGACTCACCCGACCCTGAACCCAACCATTCGAAAAGAGACGACGAAAAAAACGAAGAGGCAGGGACACCAATGCAATTTCCTTCCAATCCCGATCTCCTGTAATTGGCCCATCCGTCCCAGCTTAGGACCCCTCATTGCTATCGCGCAGAAAATCGCGCAGTGCAGGAATTGGTTCGTCACAATCTCGGCAGCTTCAGCCGATTTAGCTTAGGGTAGGACCCCACAGGACGGTGGCAAACGGTTTCAAAAGTCGTAACTTCCAGCCGACTGCCTACCGCCAACGAAAACGACGAAACGTAGGGGATCCCACCGTCGCCGTGAAATATTGCTCTAGAGTTGGCACCGGTTACCTAAAAGAAAATTTCAGAAAATATTTCCTTTTTGGGAATGGATGGGGCCGCTGAGGTATTCCAGGTCCGTCGGAGGTGGTCGTAATGGAAGGGCGGTTGTGGATAGTGGGTGACCGTGCGGCATTTCCTGCTCGACACCGATTTGGAGGCCGGCGGCATATCTTCCCCGGTACCAGGTTCCAGGCCGTTGGGCCGTACATTCTGATCCGGGGAGTCGTCCACCGCTTCACTGTCACAGAGGCGCAGAGCTGGTAATGCCATATTCGTTCCCTTTCAAGCTTCCGAGCGCATCATCGTCGACACCGCACACGCGGACGCCCGACACGCCTCTGCACGCATTCAGCAAACGAAGCATATGACTCGTTGCGCCATAGTCACTAACGTAGGTGGGGTTGACGTTGTTGTCGGAAGACAACATTTTCCAAAGTTGTTCCCCTTGTTCTTGCAAGCGGTATCCACACACACATGGACGATGAAGGAGGACATCAGCGACAACGTAATGAAGGAGAGGAATTCGATGATGACGTATTGTTCATCACCATGATGACGATCATGCAGTGGATGAACAGGCCGAATGCAGTAGTTATGGCTGTGCTGCAGGCTGCAGCCTCGATGCCTATATTCAACGCCGACTTGCAACAGTGCTTGGTACTTCTTGCAGGTTGTGTTCGCCATAGCATGGTTGTGAACTGGCTGGCGATGAGGAATATGAAGACAATGATGGAGAACGGAAGGAGGATTTGGGTGTTGGAGCGGAGCGGGGGGGTTTGGAAGGACCTCCAGCCTATGTATCCCCAGCGGCCGCGGCCGACGCGGCCTCGAATGCGGGTCATGACCATGGTGACCGTGGGTTACCGCGGGACGCCGTTGTCGATGGTATGGGGGAGCGGGGACCGCATCTCGACGGCAGGGGGGGAGTTCCAGCCCCCCCCTATGAAAAACAAAAAAAAAGTGCAAAGTGGGGGGGTGGTTTTGGAGGGGTACATATGGGCTAAAAAAAAAATCCGCAACCCCCACAAACCAAGTTTCACCGGCGCGAGGGTGTTGGCGGGGGGGTGCACTTCCACCAAAAAAAAAAATAAAAAAAAATCCTGCAGTCAGGACTTCGTTTGTAGAGTCTTTTTCAAAAATATGTTTTCAAGCCTTCAAGGGGCCATTGGGGGAGGGGACTCTGTGGAGGGTGGGTTAAGGCCCTTGGGGGTGGTATCGGGGTTGTCAAAGGGTGTCACCGGGTGCGATGATCCATTGCAAGCACCATCAAGCAATGTCACACAACGTCACACACAATGTCACACAATGTCATACACCACCATCAAGCATGATACTATGACATACAAGAGCATGTTGGGTAGGTCGAGGGAGAGGGTTTCATGAGCACATAGACGGGAGATGAGTCAATGAAGACTGAAGAACCAAGTGCCCTGGCAAGGCCTGCATGTGCCAATACACCAAAAATACGAAGTCTTCTAAATACAGATAACATCACATCCGCCCTCAGAATGCATCCAACAAACAAAATAACTACCTGACTGCGTCCATGTCGACAAAGACCTACTGACAGCACGAGCCCATGATAAAATACAACATGCCTGCTCCACCAGCACCGAACAGGTTGGTGGCATATCAGCTTCAGATAAAATCCAAAAAAAAAAAAAAACGTATGGACTCATGCACCTACCTAAGATACAAGATAAAATACAACATGCCTACTCCACCTGCGCCATCCAGGTTGGTGGCATATCAGCTACAGATAAAATACAAAAAAAAAAAATCGTATGGACTCAAGCACCTACCTAAGATACAAGAACATAAAAGTACCCCGAAACAGCCAAGGTGACATAATGTATAAGTGTTTAACTCCTCCCGTTACACTTCGCACGAGTCCCGTGACGTGATGCATCTGATCTGCTCACAAGAGGTGCACTCTCCCCCCGCCTATGTGCCGCTCTCTCTCCGTGTAGAGGTGCGTCGTCCGGATCCCCTACTGAGGCTCTTGTGGCAGCCGTGGCAGTAGCAGCAGCCGCTGCTCTTCTAGCCCATTCCCCTCCGTGCGACAACATCGATGGGCTCTGTCTCGATGTCCGCCTCGTCCCCTTGTCCCTCCATCTCCACCAGCCTGTCACGCTCCCGAACCAAGTCGTCGAAACGCTAATGCTTGGCAGCGATCTGAGCGTCCAGTGCACTCAGCGATCCGTGACGTCGCGCCCCTGCTGGCATATATAAATCGCCCTCCTCGCCCGACGTGTAAGGCAATCCTCGACGTATATCATCAACGGCACCTGGGCCAGGAAAACCACCTGCCTCCTCGTCTGTCCCTCGGACAATCTGAGGATACATGCTCTCGTGTGCAGTCTTGGTCGTCCCGAGTCTGCAGCTCCCGCCTCCCCCACAACTGCCCCCGCTGACGGGCCTCGTGCAAACAACCCCTCTCCGCTGTCGTAATCCCTCGTCACACGGTCCGTGACTCGTCTGCAAGACGACCACCCACCGCCTGATCCACCTCGACTGTCGGATGGCACTGCAGTCAATGTGACACCGCCACTACGCACGTGTTGTGGTGATGGACACAATGACCATGGTCGTGGAGGGTGCATGTCTCTCGCCGAACCCCCCCCGCAAACAGCTGCCGCCTGTCTATCCGAGGCCTCACCGCGTGACGACCCTGACCATCGAGGGCTCTCAGGTACCCACCTAGGGGCAATGCGAATCCATCTGCCGGTCGGCGGGGATCACTCCTCCGACCTGTGTGATTGTTAGAGTCCTCCAACCCCGCGCGCTCCAACTCCTCTAGATCAAGAGCGACTATAGTGGACCCCCTCGGCCTGTCGTCCATGCGGCAACCCGTGATACCCTCATCGGCGTAAGAAGCCGACGGGGGCCTCACAATCAATGTGAGGGATATGTCCCCCTCCACATCCCGTGGTGGGGACGACCGATCCTCGTTGCCAACGTGGACATCACCCTCTATAACAGGACTGTGTCGTGGAACACTGTCACCAACCGCACGGTCAGTGCGCAACCCTGCCTCCTCCTCCACAACAACATCCGCACTCTGCGACGTGTCATGGGCTCCCTGCAATCCACCACCCACATCTGTCGTGCAAAGGTCAACGATCACTCTGTCGATGGAGTCCTCGTCTGGGGCCTTTCCCCCGTCACCATCGTCGGAGCTGTGAACTTCTGCGGGCTCATCACCATCATCTCCATGGAACCGACCTGCTGTATCACCCCCGGTCACGGGTGCACTCTCCCCCTCGATGCCACAATCGCTCTCAGTCTGCACACCGACGGTCGGTCCACCACTACCCAATTGCGATCCACCGGTAGGGCGTGCTCCGCCAGACTCGCCAGTCTCCAACTCATGCAACCTGCGCTGCTCGGCCAAGTATGCCTCTTTACCCTCCCACCTCGGCATAGACTGCAACCGTGCCTCCTCCTCACGATCAAGGCGGGTGTCCCTCTCCTCGGTCGTCTCCTCCCTCTACGTCTCATCTTCCCTAAGCATGGACTCAGCTGCAGACCTATGACACAAGACAGGCGATCCACCATGATACCCACCGACGTTGAAATCGCTGGTGTGCAATGAAGAGGGCGTGACGTGGGTGTCATGACGATCACGACCGTATGGAGGAGTGAACGGAGTCCGCTCCCCAACTAGGATGTCGTCAAGGTGCTAAGAGTGCACACCGCGCTGCCTGGCCAACCTCCTCGATTGACACAACTCTTGTAACTGCACGAACGAGTGGTGGCTGGGATCAAACCGTGCGTCCATAAGACAGTCCTCCGTGTCAGGCTCGTCCTCTCAGCTGGAATCAACCCCTACAACCCGCCGCCTTGGCAAACGGGGTAGGTGTGCAACCATGACACTCGATGGCTGCTCCGAACGACCCCTAGAACCTGCAGGGGCCCGCCGCTTTCCAACTCCCTCTGTCCGGCCTAACCCATCGTCCGTGATGACCGATGTCCGAGGGGCTAGCCCGTCCGATCCTCCGCCGTACGTGAAATATACCTGCTCTGTAGTCCTATCCCCGCCCGACACAAGGTCCTCTGGGTCTGTCTAGTCGTGGTGTCCTCTGCGGTCGTAAGGAAGCCATATGGCTGCCCTCTGCCCAAAAACGACCGACACCTCTCGTGGAGGGGTTGTGCCGTCACGTATGAATACTTAATTTGCCTCCTCAACTCAGCATCGTTGAAGGTCCTGATCGGTCTGGCGCCCATGCTGCCGGCTTCGGGTCGTCGTCCTCCTCATCCTCGCCAGCGGCCTCACGAGGTCTCTGGTCCTCGTGACTGTCCATGATCCACGGCATGACATACCCACCACCGTGCTGCCTGCTTGAAGCCAATTTGAAATTAGTCGTAATCTCAGCCAGCTATGCCAGCCTGGGAAAACCAAACTTGGTTGCGCTTCGCCGTCTTAATGTGCTCGTGCTCCTCCGAATTCCTCTCAGCAGGAAAAGCCGGATGTCTACATGTGCATCACGCGGATAGCAATGGTAGGTGGGCTCCCCTGTGGGCAAACCACCATGCCGCACAACGGGTCGTCTCCTCGTCCCTGTCGCAATCCCGGGCGTCGACATCGAACAGCAACCGATCACCCCAATCGCCTTTTCGTGCGTGGAAACGACTTATCTGGTCGGGCACGGCGAGGTAATCTCTGCCTGTCGGATCCCTTCTGTCTGCGCAAGCAGAAACCGATCGCACTCCTGTACAACCACCGCGTCCTCCAGTGTCGTGTGGAGGGACTCGTAGTACCTCATTGACGGTCGCTGGTGGTTGAGGAGATGGGCAGCGTTGTGGGTAGGCTCCAAGAGATGCAAAAGGCGCATCTCAACCTCTTCCACACACGGCGTCAGAAGCTCCGGCGGGACCGTCGACATCCTAATCAGCCGAACGAGATGCTGACTCCACTCGAACACAATAGACATCATCATCCCTCCTCTGTCCATCCGCCTCAAAAGCTGATGGACAGGCTCCATCACAAGGACGACAAACTCCACCTGACGCCAGAACTGGCCATCACGAATCTGGAGGCACACCCACCGGGCCTGAGGAAGGAGCCTACGCTCCCACGGAATGCTAGCCCATGCGTTGTCATGCAGCATGGACTCCAATGCGTTGAGTCTCTTGGCCAAACATGTCAATATAAAAAAAAACGAAGCAAAACATGTTTCGACCGGCTGGATCAGTGAGACGCGAGGGTTCTTCCTCTTGTAAAGGGCAAGGGCCTCTCCGTGCGATTTGATGAACCGCACCAAAGCTCGAGCCCGAATGATGGTGTCCCTCGTCCACTCTACTCACATCCTGATGTCTGACAACATCAGGTTGCAGACGTGGGTGGAGCAGAGGAGCCACTTGATGCGCCTTACGTCGGGGTCGGGGTCCTGTGCGAGAAATGTAGACGCCTCAACATAGTTGCTTGCAGAGTCCATGCAAAAAGCGATGACATCCTTTGCAGGGAAGGAGGTGATAATAGCCCTCCACCTGCGATACACAATGACCCCAGTCTCGGAGACTGCATCGTCACGGCAGATGATGGCATATGGTAGTGCGCCATTGACGTCAGCTGCAAGGAAGTTCACGATGGGCCGTGCATCGCGAGACTTCCTGCCCTCTGACAACATGGTCGCGCCACTGTGCACAAAAGCCTCTCGGACCTCTCTAAGCAAGGTCGCGACCTTCGCCCTCTACGAAGGCACCCCCGGACCGCCGATTTCCTTGAACGATGGAAATCGCATCCGCACACCTCGAGGCATATCTTCAGCTGCTTTCCTAACCTCCCTCCAAGACGGTCTCCTAAAGGCATTGAATGTAATGCCTACATCGTACACCTACTGGAGAAACTTGTCGATGAAGTGCGACTATTTCGCCTTGTCGTTAACCTCATTGATTCAGCTCTGTGGGATCCTCTTCCCCGACGCAGGTGGAACGTCATCGATGTCCACCGCCTTCCTCTTCCCAACTGTCCTTCCGCCCTGCCCCGCGTGACGTCAAGACCACCTCCTCACCCTCCAAGTCCACGCCGCCTGACAAACCGCCCCGTCGTGCCCCTGCCCTCTCATGTCACGCTCAGCTTTGTCAAGGACGTCCTGCACCTCGTCCCTGGGTGCAGCAGATGACGGCGCTCGTGTCCGGGAACGGCCCGCAACTGTTTGTGCATCCCTGATCCTCTTGTCCTCCATGTACAACAGAATGGACGCGACGTGGTCAGCTGCAAATACATAGTGTGTATCGTTCCATATGTCTATAAACACCAACAGAAAAATTCCCACGAGAAATGAAAGTTGAAAAAATATTTCATTAAAAAAAAAACCTTCATATTTTTAAATTATCATTCCAGTGTTCGTCCATTTCTAAAATTTGCAGTTTTATTTCATAAGTTCTCATCTAAATATGAGCTTTCCCTTCCAACTACATCTATCTGTTGAAGATGGAATGAAAGTCTGGATGAGTTTATGAAATGTCTTAATTCAACTTTCATTCTACTATAACAAATACCTTCTAATTTAGATTGGATTAACTCATTTATGACTGGAAATCCTTACATAGAATGACAGTCTAATTAAAATATTTCATGAACTCATCCAGACTTTCATTCCATCTCTAGCATAGGACTTATCAAAAGTTCAACTTTGTCTTTTCTTATATCCGACTTAGTAAAAATTGGAAAGTCTCCTTTTCTAAAGGGAATGCTGCCCAAATTTTTACTAATTCAGGGAGTTAGACAAAATTCAGCTTAGAAAGTCAAAGTTACTTTCAAATTTTGGACTTACCCTTGTATAAATTTTGGAATAACACTTTTGTAGAGGGAGTGCTGCCGAAATTTTTGCAAAACTAAGGAGGTAGTTAAATCTTTTCTAAGTTGAACTCAAGTTGTCTTTTGAGTTCATATCTGACTTAGTATAAATCAGGGAAGTCTCTCTTTCTAAAGGGAGTGCTACCTTAATTTTTATTAATTAAGGGAGTTAGACAAAATCTGACTTTCCAGAGTTAAAGGTTATTTCTGCTTTCATATTTGGATTTATATAAATTACGGGAAGACACTTTTCTTACGGGAAGCGCTGCCGAAATTTTCTTAGTTTAAAGGAAATAGATAATATTTTGACAGGTGGCGATTATGGTAGTCCACTCTGAATAGGGGAGATTTTGCCATTAGTCTACCTTTGCTATGGGCACTGGCTTAGAGGTAGACTTGGACTTAGTTGGCAGGTAGCTTTGAGTGAGAATGTGCAATGGAGGTTTGTCCCCATATGGTGATGATTTAGATTGGGCATTTGACCTATTTTGTGTTACAGGTCCTTTGGGGTGTCTGATTTAAGATCAGGACTAGATTCAGCCTGATCCCTTGAGGATCATCTTCTGTTATCACAGATAACATGTCGGTTGTCGATTCGTCAGTTTACGACTCAACTCCAATTCACTTCACCACTCAACCTAAAGGCTTTAGCCCTGTGGTTTATTTGTTTTGTTGTGTTTTTAACCGGACTTTATTGAATGGCCATTTAACCAAGATACTGAGTATTTTTATTGCGGGAAGGTTGCGCTGAGGTTGAGGTTTGCACGGCTAAAGCAAGGGGTGTGAGTACAGAGAATGGTTGAAGTTGACCCTGTGTAGAGCGTGGGCCTCTGGTTGAATCTTTGATGTGATTGCAGGAGATTTTGTGGTTCGGGCCATGGATATGATTGTCTGCGATTACATACATATATGGCTGAGGGGAGCCTCACTGTGACTGTGAGAAGTGATCGTCTTATGTAACCAACCCCCATATACTTATGAGTGCCCTGAGTGATTGAGAGCCCTACTATGATTGTGCATAAGGGTTGGTCAGACTATGTTTTGAAAAAAAAAAAGGGAGATGGTTGGAGTTGTAGTCCGTAGCAGCCGTCAAAGTCAAACCCCTTGACTTCCGCCCAGGCCTGGAGTGAGACTCATCTCCAGGGCAGTAAGAGGCGACTGCCACCACATGTATGGACATGTGTACCACCCGCTCTGCATAAGGTGCAGGAGAGGGTGTGTGATCTTCAACCGCGCATGGCAGTTGTCCAGCGTCGAGAGAGTAATCCTCAAGGCGCGTGTCAGCCGACACTTGAGTGTCGAATGCGACCCTCGAGATTAACGAGGACCGCGCGAGTATGGTTACTACATAGTACGCCACCATTGCGACCGCTTGCGTACGCTTGCATTGCGAGTCGATATGAGTTAGCCCTGCGTCCGCGCGGTTTTATACTGAGCCTCGCGTGCGACGCCTATTCGATTTCCGCATCGGAAAGTTATGAGTTGGCTACTGAGGGGCTAGGAGCATTGTCGCGTTGTTTGTGCTGTGTCGTTTCGTATGTGTGTGTGTGTATGTTTTATTTTTGTGTTCGTAAGGTGGTGTGCGCGTGGTGTGTGGGATGCGTCCTAGTCGACCGACGACGAACCGCGCTTGAGACTTCAGCCCCCCAAGATGTCGGTTCGCATGCAGGTCCGACAGGCGTATTACCGCGCGTAACCCCTATGTTACAGCGAACGAGAAACGCCCTCGGCTGGTCCACCTCTGCGATTGCAACCGAGTAGCTTTCGTTCTGTGGACTGGTAGCTCGGCGGGGATACGCCCGCCGAAGAGAGGTCACAGCTCTCGTAAGGTGGAGGTAAGTTGTGCCTCGCGTAGGCCCTATCCTGTCGTAGGGGCTCGCGAGAGGTATGGCTGGCGCACTCGGCTGGAGCAGCCTAAGGAAGCTCCATTTGTGTGTTCGTGACAAGGTTGGTCCAACTCCTGCGTGACGTGGTCGAGAGGGTCCCGCCCTGCTGCGTGCGGTGCCGGACCGATGCGCCCGACAACATATTTCCACACGTAAGACGCCGTCCTTAATTTGGCGATGTCGGCGTCCGACAAGGGGACGAACGCACTCCCCCCAGACCCTCCCGCCCCTGACTCATTTGTCTGAACCGTCGACCAACGCAAACCCTTCGTATTGTCTGCAGATGTCCTCCTCTCTCGAACCGAGGTCAGGATCGTGGCCGCGTGGTCTGACTTGCGACTACGCGGTCATGCCTGCAGTCACACAACGGTGCCCGCGGTCGTCGTTGGCGGCTCGGGCCCCCGTGTCGACGCCGATTGCACGAGGGGCGCTGACCACAGCAACGTCGGCCGCCTAGCGGCCCCGACCACGACACCGAACACACACACGCGCACACACCCACGCATACACATACACACGCACACACACACACGTACACATACACACACACACACACACACACACACACCCACACCCACACACACCCACATACACCCACACACAGGAATACATAAACACACAACAAAAAACATATACGCACACAATCAAATAATGGGGTAAAGAATCAATCAATCAATCAACCAATCACTTAGTCAACCAAACACACACAAGCAAACACACATACACATAATCGATAAATCAATCAATCAATCAATCAATCAATCAATCAATCAATCAATCAATCAATCAATCAATCAATCAATCAATCAATCGAATCAAGATACTAGGATATTGATTGCTTTGATTGAGTGATAGATTGATTGATTAATTGATTTGACTGATTTGATAAACTAACTGATTGATTGATTGATTGATTAATTGATCAGTCGATCAATCACACACACACACACACACACACACACACACACA
>BFEA01000310.1:1688362-1704080 GCA_003427395.1 Chara braunii | reverse complement strand
TCTCTCTCACACACACACACACACACACACACACACACACACACACACACACACACACACACACGCACACACACACACACACGTTATTATTATTATTATTATTAATTTTCTTTTGTTTTTAGTTCGTATTGAGTAATCAAGGGGTGCCCGCACCCCTTCCACACCTCCCACAACCTCCCCTTGCCGAAACACCCCCCACCCAATGTGTTTCAGTTTAGCCATAAACGCGTCAAAAGCATTCACACGCGTTCAGTGATCGCGCGTTCAACGCGTTCAAAAACTGAACGTGGAACCCACGTTCACTGAACGCGCGGTTACATGAGTCCCTTCCCCGCGCTCACACTCCTCTCTCTGTAATCGTTTCCCATCTCCCCATTGCCTTGCGCGCTTTATTCTCCTTCTTGATCGTTTGAATATGGGTTCCATTTCGTGCTATTCTTCGCGCTCTTCTTTTTTCCGCTCTGATCCCCCGCGCTGGAACACCAGGTTGACCCCCCTATCATTCCCTCTAGCCAAAGAGACACGCTGTGTAAGAGGAGAATTCCTGATACACGACGATTCTGATTCAATTTGGCTGCAGCTGGGATCTAAATGATCGACATTGTTTTCAACGGGCAATCCTTGAGTCTTCTCCTACCTCTCCCTCTTTCAGTCCTAACCCTTCCTAGCATTTATCCTTCTTTCCGCAACTATAAATTCCGCAAGCGCTCCCAGAAATCCCTCTCTCGACTCATCAGCCCGCTTCCGGGAAGTCGTGGCTGGATGGTATGAAGGAAGGTGCGAGTTGAAAAGTCTCGACGAGCGCGCTGTAGTCTTGGCGCTCGACATGTTGGATTGCCCGATGGACTGTGGGATCCGAGCAGGGCCGCGCAGAGGCTAAGTCGATGGGGTGACGATCACTATGGTGGATTGGCACGTGACGGTCGGGATCATTAGCGCAATTCAGACGTTCGAATCGGAAGTGAGTGAGTGCATGGCCCGGGGCCATGGTGGGATTTTATGACAACAGTGGTTTTTCTCCCTCCTATCATGAAGTTGTATCTTCGAATGTGAGTTTTTGATCGCTTGGCTTTTAAGCCATGACATCTCTAGGCAAGATCATCGCCTGATACTCTTTGATGGCTTTCTATTTGTTTCTCCCTCCTAGTCTATGTCCCTACTCTCCCTTCTCTGGTCGCGACATGTCATAATGGATAAATTACGGTAAGCTTGTTTCTTTCGCTTCGATATCTGCATGCAGTGAGCCGTGATTGGAGGTTTTGTTGTAGCATGATTGAAGGGATGATTTGTTGAGCAACTGAATGATTGGGTTGCCTGCATTGACAGATGGATGATGTTACATTGATGTATGATTAAGATTTGTGCTTACCTTTGTTGCCATGTGGACTAACGGCCCCAACCCCACCGGGCGCCAACTTCCCGTGCCCCCGCCGCGCCTTCCCGTGCAACGAGGAAAGGACATGTGTATGCGAGTGGGACGGACGAAAAGACATCGCCAAAATCGGAGGGAGTTACTACTTTCCTCCTTAAACTTGGTGCTCTGGATTCATTGGTGCGGGTTTTGTTATTATCGATACACACTTTCCGCCATATTCGTTGTTTTGGTCTTTTAACGAACTGATCGTCGTCCCGTGGGCGGCAGTGGAGTCTCATTGGCCTAATACTCTGTGCAACGATTGTCACCGCATCGGGCGTTATCAGACCAAGGGGTTTCACTATCGTACACGCAGCGAGGACGAACATAAGGAAAATGCCACTCGATTGAGGCCCTCCACGTCGGACTCGGAATTGTGTAGCGAGCGCCGCTGCGACCTCATCCGAAAGCGAGATACCACTTGTGTACCCGCCCCCTTTCACGCAAAACATAGGGCGACGACTCGTTGGGAGGTCCAGCGATACTTTTTGGATCAAATTTCCCATAGTTGCGAGCAACGGAAAAAATTCCTAGATTTAAATAATCATTCTATGGTAAAATTACAATCCAAATTTCAAATTTTCATTCCATCTTTAAAAATGTCATTCCAATTTTAAAAAAAATCATCTTACTTGCAAACTTTTATTCCAAGAATAGGGTATCCCTTCTTATTTGGACTGCATGTTAGAGATGAAATGAAAGTTTGGATGAGTTCATGAAATATTTAAATAAAACTGTCATTCTAAGTAAGAATTTTCAGTCACAAATAGGTTAATCCAATCTAAATTACAAGATATTTGTTGTAATAGAATGAAAATGTAACTAAAACATTTCATAAACTTGTCCAGAATTCCATTCCATCTTGAACAAATAGATGTAGTTGGAATGAAAAATTCATATTTAGACGGGAACTTATCAAATAAAACTGAAAATTTTAGAATTTGACGAACATTGGAACGATAATTTATAAATATGAAGGAATTTTTTTTTATGGAATGTTTTTTCAACTTTCATTTCTCGTGGGAATTTTTTTTTGAGTCTCGCGCGCGCCTTTTTCTCCCTTAAAACCCGCACGGCAACAGATCTTCTTCTTACTGCAATCGGATCACCACGGGGGATTTCAGTTTCGTCTGTGTCCCCTCTCTTAATTTTCCAAAAATCCTTGGCACACCCCATCATCGCAGTCTTTCCCGAGCCCCTTCCACGAACCACAACGCTCCGACCGGAAGGTAGACCAATGCGTGAGGTTGGTATCGAAGCCGACACATGTCGGTTCTGATGTTAGTAAGACGAGTTGGCAAGAGGAAGAACCACCAACCGATCTAATCGACTGAGTCCTTCGGTGATGTTGAGCATCCCCGCAACCTTCCCTTTTTACCCCAATCATACCCATCGCAACGCATGACTTGAAGTCGTACAAGCTCATGGTTATGGCGCAAAGGACCTCCCTCGCGTCATCACCCTGCTTCTTCGAAACACCGCTCATGATTGGTTTAGAAGACATAGGTGGGTAGATTGTTTAACCTTCAAAAAAGCGTTCCTAGCACGATTCGACGAAGTCAGTGAGGATGCTACATGGTTCGTATTGAAAACTCGACCGCAGGAACCCGGACAGTTATTACCGAATTTTGTAGACCGATTTCAAACCGTGCTAGACAAATCGGAGTAAGAAGAAAACGCTGCTCGAAATTTGTTCATCGATCATCTCCATAACCCAGTGCTAAAAGCAAAGCTACAAAAGAAGGTTCCCCCTAAAACAAACCAACTACCAGTCATCATCGTTAAAGCACTTGAACTCGACTTGATGGATATGCGCAAATACATAGGTCAGGGGGACGAAGACATCTTGGATACTATACAGGATGTCACTGCTAAGCAGCGATCGTGGCTAAGAGCAGTTGGGCGATTCTACCCTCGCCCCGATCACGACTATCAGGACGGACCTTCGCTAGATCCCTCCCCTCTTCACCTATCTTTTGTCCCTCCCCTCCCTCCTAAGATGATTCCTATGAACACCGTCATGCCCCAGGCTGCGACAGTTCTTATCACCAACCTGCATCTAGCCCAGATGATTCGTACCGCCACAACTAAACAATCTGAGTGGATGAACAATCTGATACAGATGCAGACTTCTCAGATGGATCGATTGGAACAGATCATGCCGAAACTGATAAAAGTTAATTTGATTTCTCCGCGTTCCGCTCCTCCTTCGTATCCCATGCTGGCTCCCCCTCCTGCCCCTCGCTAAGCACTTACAACTCAGAATCAAGTGGTCATTCCAACAGGAAGAGTCGAATGTTACAATTGTAAGCAGTCCGGACACTTTGCACGCGACTGCCCCCTACCAAGGCGTAACCAGTTCCGTCCGGCAGTTGCGCCTATCGCCTTGAATCAGGGACGGGTAGCCACACTATTAGAAACTGCAAGAAAAAGGGAATCTAACCCTCCCCCTGCAGAGCCATCAGTTGAACCCATCGCGTCCACTTTGGGATCATCTTCCGCAGCGACCGATGTTGTTGATCCTACAGAGTACATCCAACTAGCAGGACTGATCGGAGCAATCCGACCTGGCAAGGATGAATTCGAATGGGTGGAGCGAGGATTAGAGCCCGGACCTCAGTTTCGAACAGGGGAGATCGATGTGCTTCAAACACTCAAACACTTGGATATCCGAGTCCCTGTCCCCGTGGGACATCTACTGACCATACCCGAAGTTGCGAACGACAGACTTCTTTAGCAATGCCAGAAAAATCAAAAACGTTTTACGTATCAATGCGTTCAGAAGATGCAGAAGAACAAGAAGGACGATGAGGCAGAAGTAGACCCTCCTCTATCAGAACCGGTATTCACCATGCCCGACGCACTCGAGACTGCTTGGGTCGCCATCATTTCATATGCAGAGAAAAACCACTTCATTCGAGTTTGATCTGTTCTGTGGAAAAATGCGGAGTGCGATTGTGAGGTATGGGAAAAACCATTCAATGCCCTGGTTGATACAGGATCGTCTGTGGTAGCGATATCTTTGGACACCGTTCGAAAAACTGAACGATTGAATTCGATCCTTCCCTTACCCAGAAGGGACAACTACGTCTCTGCCGACGAAGAAAGGATAAAGATAGTCGGGATTATTGAAAACGTAGTCATTAAGGCAGGACGAGTACATATCTAGGTCAACGCATTGGTAATCGACGTACAATCATACTCGGTACTGTTGGGGTTGCCTTAGGCTATGGTTGTGGGGGCACGAATACATTTCGACTCCAAGCAGTTCGTCCTTACACATACTGGAGGAAAGCCTCAAACAATTCCACTACGAGTCTCCACTCGATCACCAAGAAATACCCCCGACCTCCCCCGAATAGGAATGATACAAGTCCCGAGCCCAGAAGAGTCGTCCGAAAGCAGCGACGAGGACTGACGCTTGTCCCAGGATGACGAGTATGATGAGCGAGACTATGACGGACTGCTAGGTAGCATGCCTATTGAAAAGGAATGAAGTTACTTAGTCGAGCTGTTCAGTCACAAGACTAAAGAAGAGTTTCGAATAAATCCGACTACTACTAGGACGTTTGATCTGGATACAGAAGATAGTCAAACAGACCCTGCATCCCCTTTCTTCCAGCGTGCACTACTAGAGCCCAAATTTTAGTAACATCTTTTCTAGGAGAACCTATCTTGCAAGTTTCGGATAAAGATATCAACAAATGAATCAGTACTTGAATTTTTCCATTTTCCCGCCCAGACCTCTTTTCACTCAAAAAGTTGTGATCACACTAATTAGGCAGGAGGTCGAAGCTCCGATCAATGATGTTCCCAATCTAATGCAGGAAATTACTTAGCTGACTGGGCTGGGAATAGCCGCTAGCGCTACGGATGTCGAGACCGATGCCAAACCAAGGAAACCGAAATGATAAGCCTGACCGAATCACAGATACTTGCTACTGTTTTTTTGGTCCGCACCAACAGCTCCATGTTCTCCAGCATAGAAGGGAGGCCACCGATAGAACTAGGGCAAACCAACATACGGCTGTTTTTTTTCGAACGATCAAAGATCACATTACCTGATCATGTTTCTCGTGAAATTCGCAAGTTTTTTATCGGTGTATTGCATGGATATGCAGAGGTGTTGAGTGTGCATGATTGTGATATTGGGTTGTCAAGTGTGATCAAACACGTGATCCTCACAGGCGATCATCCGCCAATTAGTTGCGCCCCCTATCGATACTCTCACCCGAAACGACGACCTGCGTTCGAGAGGGTGAAGGAGTTTAAAGCTAATGGGTGGATCAAACCCGCCATAGGATCGTGGTCCTTCCCGGTGATGATTGTACCGAAAAAGGCGGGAGGGATTCGTATATGCATTGATTATCGGAAGTTGAATGATATACCGATTAAGGACGTATACCCCCTCCCCCGGATTGATGAATTATTGGATGTTATTGGTGGTGCTCGATTTTGTAGTAAGTTTGATGTTCGTCATGGGCTCCACCATCTCCTAGTTCGAAAGGAAGATCGCCTGAAGATGACCTTTGTTCTTTTCGAAGGGACTTGGCAATGGGTTCGATGCCTGATAGGGACCTGCAACGCCCCAACCACGTTTCAGCGCGCGATGAACATGACCTTTCATAACTTCGTGCGAAAAATGAGGCTCGCGCAAAGTATAATTAATTATTGCGTGATTGTATACATGAATGATATTGTTGTGTATTCGAGTTCTTACGAAGGGCACGTGCAACACATTGAATGGACGCTGCACGCACTGAAGGATGATGGATTTAAGGTGGCCCTTGAGAAATGTCAGTTTTTCCTCACAAGGATTTTCTTTCTCAGCCCTGTGGTTACGGACAAGGGGTTGCAACTGGAACTGCAAAAGCTAGTCGCGGTAAAAGACGCGTTGTTGCCGACGTGAGTTACACAAGTACGTGTTTTTTTAGGACTAGCCTTGTACTATTGGAGGTTTATCAAGGGATTTGCAGCAATCGCAGAACCACTCACGAACCTGCGGGAAAAAAAGCAGTCGTTGATTTGGACCTCGCAGTGTGATCAGGCCTTTCGAGACCGGACCCGGAAAAACCTTTTGTCCTCATTACCGATTGGCAGCCCGAGGCGATCTCAGCGATCTTGGCCCAGGTGGGACCTGATGGCTTGGAACACGTGGTGGAATATCCGTCTAAACCGATACCTTCCTGCAAGAGGAATTGCTCCGCTCCAACGAGGGAATGCTACGTGGCCTTGTGGGAAATCAACCACTTTTGGGCCTACTTATATGGCCGGAAATTAACATTAGTGACTCAGTGACAGATCATGAACCACTGTTGGCCAAGAAGAAGTCCAAGGACTACTCGGGTATGATTGGATGATGGGCTACCACGTTGTAGAGCATGAAATTTGATATTCGTCATCGGAAGCACGAGAGACGCAACAACGTGGATGGGCTGACAGGGTTGCATCAAACCAGCACGGTACCCAAGAGTGAGGAAGTGACGTTGTGGCACGATACAGAGCCAAAACATGAGCCCCAGTACGGTGAGGTGGAGATCCTTCTGAAGGATTAAGTGTACACGAGCCCTCTCTCTCTCTTGTTTCCCCAAACCATCACGACCCCTTCTTCTTCTGCTCCCCTTCCCATCGATTCCCCTCCTTCTCCACATTTGGAATTGTTCGCCGATCTTCTGGACAAATTCTGTTATTTTTGCACGTGTATCTCACGGGTTTATGGGGTAGACTGTTATCCCGTCGAATCTGGGTTGACTCACTAGGTGGACTGTGCCACGTGTGTTAATCGCGCACATGGCGAATGCATTCGACATCGAACGGGTAGTAAGGCATGGAAATGCACTCTCTGTCGAACAGATAAGCTCTTCACGGAAGTTCGATTCGAGACCGCTAGGACTTACGGGCCCGAATACTACGAAAAATAACGAAGGGCTGAAGTATGGACGGATAAAATATTATTGGATAAATTAGCGGGCATACCTTTGGACCATCTCACTAAGCATGATCGACGTCAGGCAACCGAGAGGTCCCAAGATTATCGATGGATCAACGGTCATTTGGAAAAACGCAAAACACTCGGATCGGGGTTGTGGTTGATGGTTCCCCATCCCTTCCAGCGATATGACTGGACCAGATCGACGCACGAGAAACAGACCACTCATTTCACGATACGTGTCACCGAAGCAACTATCGACCAAAATTGATGGTTTTGGTCTAATATCCACGACGACGTGAAGCACGTGGTCGCTCATTGTCTAGTCGGTGTTGCCGATCCCGCACCCCTTCGTGACCCAAACACAATAGTCCCCACGGAGGTAGAACGTCCTTTCCAGCGAGTCAGTATGAACACCACATATATTAACGCGCCACCTGGCCCCAACCGTTGTGAATATTTTATTCTCTTGGTGTTGATCGACCACTTCTCAAAGTATATCGAAGTTTACCCTTGTAAGACAAGTAAAGCCTCCGAAATAGCTACGTACATCGACCGATTCCTCAATACCCATCTAGATACAGAGGAAATCCTAACTTACAACGGGTCCGAATTCAAGGCCGAAGTAGAGGAATTACTGACGCGTCGTGGCGTTGCTCTCCGACACATTGCTCCCCATGTCTCTCAGTCTAATGGGTTGGTCGAGAACGCTAACCACATGATTAAGACTGCTCTTCGCCGGAACCTAGCGGCCAACGACACGCGTCCTTGGTCCGAGATCGTGTATCAAATCATTGCGATCCATCGAGCAACCCCTCATGAATCTACTGGATTCACCCCTTTTCAGCTACGAACGAATAGTATCTCATGTGTCAACAGTCGGGGTTCCACGGAAAACACCGAGAACTGGGGAAGGGACACGCGGTCGGCCCTTAAAGCTAAGGCCAAACGATATGCGAAATTAATGGAAAAGGCTATCCCTAGACTAGCCCGGAAAAAGGCAGAGAATGGCCGAACTGGCCCACGGTAGGCAGGTTCATAGTTACAAGGCCCGGAATGGGAATGCAGGCCCACAATACCATTATAAATTAGGGGACCTAGTGCAGGTACCCAAATGTGCACGCGACCGGAAACTCGCTCCCAAGTTCTCTGGCTGCTTCCGCATAGTGGAGCTCGGCCCTAACGGAGCCAACATTGTACGCATCGCGCTTGAGACCAGAGCCATCCATAGCTCTCTTCCCATCGTCCGCCATACCTCCTATCTTCGCCCTCTCCCGACCTCTGAAGATCCTGCCTCACCTTCGTCTTCCCCAAACGAGGATCTTGCTTCCTCTCCTTTTTCTGACCATACTTCTCCTCGGTCTTCGCCATGAGCTTCGCCATCGAACCGGCTCTTCCTCCACAACTTCTTCAACCTCGACCTTCATTACAGTTTCACCAAGTCACGCATCCTCTTCTAAGTCCCGATCTTCTCCGATTCACGCAGTTGTTCAGTCATCGGGCCTGGTACGCAGCCGTGGAGGTAACGATTTCAATGGAGTTGGGATCGGTTGTCATCCTGGTGGAAGCCTCGGCGTTCGAGAGTTTCTCTCGGCCTACTCAGAGCGACGTAAAGGTGATTGTTGCTTTCAGTGGCAATCTATGCACTATCGGCATCAAGTGGCGTGACGCGGTGGTCACAAACCTCTACGAGTGGGGGCAAGCATTGGTAGCAGATTGGCGGCAGCGGCTGGCTCGACCAGTCCAACAGGTGGTGGGAACCGAGTATATTGAGAACTTTTCTCTTCAGACTCGTAGCACTAATCCCCCTGCTCGATTGCTTCCTCCTCTTCGCCCTTACCCTTTGTGCAGATGAATCGTTTCTCTACCTTTCTCTCCTTCCGATCTTCTGACTCTCTGGCCATCTTGGGTCGATTCCCTTCTAACTCTGGAGATTCTCCCCCCTCCGATCCCTCCCTTCCATCCTTTTATATCCGCAAGTGGACCGAGTTCGCGATAGTCAGCGTGTGCATGCTAAGGGTGAAGTGCCACTAGGCACGGTATTATAGCCACCAGGAATTGGAGATCTATAACGAGATCTCACTAGTGCTAGCGCAAGCGTGGCCGGAGGAGGCGGAGACCGGCGACACCTTAGTTGGTATCCTCTGTGGGGAGATCGCCGAAGGAGGACGAGCGACCATTGCCTACGAGATCCTTATGTTCCTATCTCATCTTGTGGATGATTTGCCAACAACCATCATCTCCTTCAATCCGAGCGATCCTAGCCAAGCCGGGCCTGCCGCTGTAGAGAGAACGTTGATGCCAACGATAATTTGGGCAAATTGTAGAGAGGATTTTGGTTAGTACTTGAGTGATCACGATCCCACGCCTTGGTGTTATCTGGACCAGAACGATCTCGCACCAGATAAGTCAAATCTGAACGAGTTCTAGAACGCTCATCTGGCACACGGAGAAGTGTCGTTGGACGACGACCCAGGTCGCATAGCCATCGCGGGGCTGTTTGTGGAAGAAGAGACAGAGGCCCGATCAATGACGAAGGAAGAAGAGGAGGCATCGACACCCGAGCCCCAGGAGGCTCCTCCGGCCCAAGCGCCACTTGTCGCACGAGGAGGATCTGCCCTGAACCCCGGAGTCCCCTCCGATGCCACCAGCGTCCACGATGGCGCGGAATCCTCCCGCCGGCGCCGCCACTCTCGCTCCCCATCTCCTTCCTCCACCTCCACCTCCGCGTTTCATCCCCGTCCTTCTCCCAACACGGGCGCTCCATCCTCAACCCATCTACCGTCGCCCTCTTGATTATCTTTCCTTTTCTCCTCTCCCCCATATTGAATTCCCCCTAACCTATCGCATATTCGCCAACCGGCTCTTCTGTCACCACTTTGTTGTGCGACTCCTATGCACAGTCTTTCCACACTGCTCACCCTCCTTCCCTCTCAACATCCTCCTTTTTAGTGTCGCATGGAGGCAATACAACCATATGGAGTTTTATTGCATCGTCTCCAAGACTTTCCCGCATTAGAGGACTACGAATCTCTTCGCGATAATATCCTCCGGACTATCCCAACCCTATACCCTGACTATCTCCTCTCCCTCTCTCGACCCAACCATCGATTCCCCCAAGCGCACCGAACCGTCCATTTTGTCGATCCCGATGACAAAGCCTTCAATTTTTTTCCTCCTCTCCCAAATGAATGGCCTAGTCCAATCCATCACCCTCTCCTCGTCGACTATCGCCGGTGGGATTTCCAATGATGAAGCGGAACCAGGCAAAATTTGGTGGCCATGTTGGCGTCACCTGGACGACCTCTGCCAATCGAAGAAGCAAGGAGTTGCACATGACAGGGCTGGATGGTAGAGAATCTGCAAGTCAACACGAATCATAATGATCCTGTAGTTGAAGTTGGCATCAACAAGGGATTCTGGCCCGATCTGTTCTGATACGCTCGGTTCCTTGTTTATCCCTTCGAGTCTTTGACCCCTTTTTCCCTCCTCCGACATGTAACTTGGTTTTCGTGCATGCAATCAGGAGATCGCATAATTTTGGAACCCCTTGAGCGTCACAAATGTGACGCGCCAACTTCCGGACATGCGCTATCTTCCCCCTCCCCCCCCCTGTTTCTTTGTCTTTTTGTCGAACTTTGGATGACCTTCAGATGAGGCCTCTTTTTTTTTGTATTTTCATGAATGTGATATGCAAGTCCCTCAGATCAATTTTTGAAGATTTGTCCTTTTTTTTGCAAATTGGGAATTACCTGGGAATTACGCACGCCTTAGCAAGCGCGTTAGGAATTTGGGTCGACAGTTACGAATTTCGGACTACGTGAGATTTGACGTGTCCTTTCTTGTGCATGAATATTCGCAACTTCGTCTTTGAAAGCTCTTGGGAATTTTCACAGAAATCTGAATAGGCGTAGGATTTTCCCACACACCCGTTTTGCCGCGCGGATATGGTATTTTTTCAATTTGAATTAGCTGTAACTTTTTCGGTGCCTTTTTGCCTTCGCGACTGCGCCATGCATGCGAGCCTCCCCTCCCCTTCCCGCTTCCCTCCGCTGTCCTCAACACTCCCTTCCTCGCGCTCACACTCTTCCCATCTTTGTAACCGTTTCCTATCTCCCCAATGCCTTGCGCGCTTCACTCTCCTTCTTAATCGTCTGAATCTTGGTTCTGTTTCGCGCTATTCTTCGCGCTTTTCTTCTTCCCGCTCTGATTCCCCACGCTGAAACACCAGGTCGACCCCCTATCACTCCCTCTAGCCATTGAGACACGCCATGTAGGAGGTAAATTCCTGACACACGACGACTCTGATTGGTGGTAGCTGGGATCCAAATGATCGACATGGCTTTCGACGAGCAATCCCTGAGTCTTCTCCTACTTTTCCCTCGTTCAGTCCTAACCCTTCCTAGCATCTAACCTTCTTTTCGCAACTATAAATTCTGCAAGCGCTCCCGAAAATCCCTCTCTCGACTCATCAGCCCGCTTCCGGGAAGTCGTGGCTAGATGGTATGAAGGAAGGTGCGAGTCGAAAAGCCCCGGCGAGCGGGCTGTAGTCTTGGCCCTCGCCGCTCAGCATGCTGGATCGCCCGACGGACTGTGGGATCCGAGCAGGGCTGCACAGAGGCTAAGTCGGCGGGGTGACGATCGCGATGCTGGATTGGCACGTGATGGCCGGGATCCTCATTGCAAGTGAGACGTTCGAGTCGGAAGTGAGTGAGTGCATGGCCCGGGGCCATGGTGGGATTTCATGATAGCAGTTGTTTCTCTCCTTCCTATTCCAAAGTTGTATCCTCGAATGTGAGTTTTTGATCGCTCGGCTTTTAAGCCAGAACATCTCTAAGCAAATCGCTTGACAGTCTGTGATTGCTTTCTACTCTTTGCACCCTCCTAGTCTATGTCCCTACTCTCCCTTCTCCGGTCCCAACATGTCATAATGGACGAATTATGGTAACCTTGTGTCTCTCGCTTCGATATGTGCATGTAGTGCGCCGTGATTGGAGGTTTTGTTGTAGCATGATTGAAGGGATGATTGGCTGAGCAACTGAATGATCGGGTTGCTTGGATTGACAGACGGATGATGTATGATTAAGATATGTGCTTACCTTTGTTGCCATGTGGACTGATGGTCCCAACCCGACCGGGCGCCAACTTCCCGTGCCCCCGCCGCGTCCCTTCCCGTACAACGAGGAAAGGACACGTGTATGTGAGTGGGACGTACGAGAAGCCGTCGCCAAGATCGGAGGGAGTTACTACTTTCCTCCCGAAACTCGGTGCTTTGGATTCGTCGGTGCGGGTTTTGTTATCATCGATACAAACTTCCCGCCATATTCGTTGTTATTGACTTTTAACGAATCGTTGTTGCATGGGCGGCAGTGGAGCCTCATTGGCCTAATACTCTGTGCAGCGATTGTCGCCGCATCAGACCAAGGGGTTTCACTATCGCACACGCGGCGAGGACAAACATAAGGAAAAGGCCACTCGGTTGAGGCCCTCCACGGCGGACTCGAAGTTGTGTAGCGAGCGCTGACGCAACCTCATCCGAAAGTGAGATACCACATGTATACCCGCCCCCTTTCACGCAAAACGCAGGGTGACGGCTCATTGGGAAGTTCAGCGATACTTTTTGGGTTGAAAAAACGCAGGGTGACGGCTCATTGGGAAGTTCAGCGATACTTTTTGGGTTGAATTTCCAATAGCTGCGAGTCCCGCGCACGCCTTTTTCTCCCTTACAACCCGCGCGGCGATGGATCTTCTTCTTACTACAGTCGGACCAACACGGGGGATTTCAGTTCCGTCTGATTCCCCGCACGCAATTTTCCAAAAATCCTTGGCAAACCCCATCATCGCTGCCTTTCAAGGGCCCCTTCCGCGAACCACAACGCTCCAACCGGAAGGCAGCGCAGGGCGTGAGGTTGAGCGTCACAAGTCTGCCAATTATGTCCAGAATCTTGCACGTATCTATAGCCAGACAACAAGAAGGCTGAGTAAGAACAAACTTACTCTAACCATTTAGCCTAAGTCTACTTGCAGGCTAACCAAGAAGAAAGAGCCAAGCCTTCTTTAGCCCTTGGCTTAACCAGACTTTGGTTTTTTTCCCAAATTTTCCAGAACCAGGCAGTCCCCTTTTTAGCAGAGCCACACTTGGCCCTGCGGTGCCAGTTCTACCAGATACACTGTTGTCATTAGTGACCTCATGTTTAATTTTAGCTGGATGTCTTCGAATCTTTCTTGCCCGATCGCCGGAACGAATGGGAATTTCTCTCATACCAAATGATCGTCATGATACCAAATGATCGTCATGATAATGGCTCGGAACGTCTGAGCCACATAACAGGCTTCATTATCATTTTGGAAGCGTTGTCAGCTGGGAAAAACAGGGACGATGGACCCGGTTTCCAGAACAAGCCCAAGCTGGGCAATGGCCCCAGCCTTTCCTGCGAGTGGGGGTTGTTCGTTGTTTTTCGAAGGTTTCTGTGCAGATTTTTACAGGCTGGTGTCTGCTATCGTAACAGGGGTCCCTTTGGCCAGGCCTGAGGCCAGCCTGCTTCCGTAACGGGGGTCCCGTCGGCCTGGCCTGAGGGAAGGGCGCCAAGGCCCAGGGGTTTGTTGCAAAACAAGGTAGTACCGCCAGGTATATTAGCAACTGAAACGTTAGGGACCGGTATTTTTTTGGAATAGATACATATACCTCAAAACAGCTGGGCTGCTCGCAAACCCCTATGTTTGTCACCATACCTGCGCAGCCCGGTGAAGCTGCAACTATACGTTCGCAAACCGGTATTTCTGCAATTTGCCCTTCTTTTTTCCCTCCTGCTCGTCGTCTCTCTCTCTCTCTCTCTCTCTCTCTCTCTCTCTCTCTCTCTCTCTCTCTCTCTCTCTCTCTCTCTCTCTCTCTCTCTCTCTCTCTGTGTGTGTGTGTGTGTGTGTGTGTGTGTGTGTGTGTGTGTGTGCGAGTGTAAGTGTGTGCTTAGCAGTTTTGTCCTTTGCTAGACAGGGATAGCCAATCTCTGTTTAAGGCAGGACAACACACTCCCAGGTGCAATGCCCTTGCTGAGATGCTACACACACACACACACACACACACACGCACAGAGAGAGAGAGAGAGAGAGAGAGAGAGAGAGAGAGAGAGAGAGAGAGAGAGAGAGAAGGACGACGTCAGGTCCTTCCCTGCGGTGCCTACCAATTATCATTTTAGTTTTCCTTCTCTTCAGTAGGACAAGTGCGACATTGAGGTCTCAACGGAATGACGTGGAGCAACAAAAACACCGTCGGAGACGCTGAACTCGACGCTCCCCCGCAGCGTAGACCACACGGATGGACATAGTATGCCGCCTCAGGCGGGCTGACAGAAGATTTGCGAGCAAAAGGAAAATTTAATAAGAAAGGAAGGAACTTTGAGCCGGTTTCCAGGACACCATGCAAATGTGTTAGCAAAGCCAAAGATCATCATGGCTCTGGAAGCAACTGCCTGCCCATAATACCAGTTCGCGATTCAAGGCGAAACAAACAAACACGACTCCATTCTCTCCCTGCAAAGTGAGAATCGGCATTCCCATCCTTTTTTTTTTTTTTCTTTTTTTTTTTGGGCAATTGCAAAAATAGTGCGTTCTTGAAGTTTGGCAGCAGAGATGTTATACGGGTCCGAAACATCTATTTTTGCAAGGAAAGTGGGGCCCCGCCAGCAAATATTTTTGCTGCGAAACTTCAACAGGCGCGCTATTTCTGCAATTAACCCTTTTTTTTTTCCCGTCACTCCAATCCTAGGTCAGACCTGTCCCGATCCCAGAACTGGTGAAACGTCTCGGCGACACGTAGGTAAAAGGGATTCGAAGACGCTCAACATATTCACTAAAGCTACGGTGTAGCAATAAACGAAATCATCCTACATCTCTGACACCATCAACACCAACAATTCGTGTCAGCAGATTGCGACAAGACTCCCGTTCGTTCCACAGTGAACACGAGGAGACTGCATGCTTCTCATCCATTGGCCAAACACTGTTGCATCGCGATTGATGAGCCAGAGAGTAAGCAAGCCTAAAGTGTGTGTAGCATGGGGGGAAAGGAGGAAGGGGAACATACGGATGCATTTCGGCCGCCGCCTCTTCTCCGGAGACTGGTAAACCGATTTTCGAAGACGCTGGGGGGCGACCTCGTTTACTACACTCCGTGATTCGATTCTTTCGAAGACGCTGACTATGATACAGAAACACAACTAGACCTATATTGTGATGATGGACACCAGCCATTCGTTATGACAAACTCTCGTTATCTCGACCTTGCAGTGAAACCAACCATACACAACAGGCACGAGAGAGAGAGAGAGAGAGAGAGAGAGAGAGAGAGAGAGAGAGAGAGAGAGAGAGAGAGTCGTTAT
>BFEA01000310.1:1665273-1688016 GCA_003427395.1 Chara braunii | reverse complement strand
AGGCACGAGAGAGAGAGAGAGAGAGAGAGAGAGAGAGAGAGAGAGAGAGAGAGAGAGAGAGAGAGAGAGAGAGGGAGCCCCTTCTCGACCTCCCTGCCATGGTCGTACGACCTTGTCACCGCTGCAGAAACTGTCCTCGACTCTTCGCCCCACCCCGTACTGCGTGTGCGGTGAGACATCCCGTCCCATGTCCCGTCCTTCATCCCACCGCCCTGCCTCCAGGAGCTTGATATTCTATGACAACCCCTCCCATCTTCCACCCTCGCCCAACCCTATCCAAGTGAAGGTCGGCGAGCTCCACTCAGTGGCACTCACTACTGCTTTCTTTCCACCGGTTAAGAACGACGGCCGGCGGAGCAAGGAATCGTGGAGAGGTCGTCTCAGTGGCACTCCACTACTGCTTTCTTCCGCCCGGAAGCTAGGAACCACATACACGAATTAAGCGATACTGACCGTAGATAGCAAAGATCAACGGCCAGAATCTCTTAATCCGTGCAAGTGGGACCTTGCCCCGGTTGGGAACGACGGCTGCCTGAGCAAGGAATCGTGGGGATTGGGCATCATCATCGCGGCCGTGCGCTCCGCCCCAGTTCCACCGTGACCTTTCTGATAGCCCGATTGATGCTCAGGATGTGATCGCTGTTGCACAGCCTCCACACAATCATTCATCAGGATGTTATCAGTTGAACTCAACGTTTTTACGTCGCAGGCCTTCGACGACGCGGTGTCCCCCTGGCCTCACCACCAGTTTGCCTCAACAGAGACAAATCGAGCGGACGTGACTCAGCAAAAAGTGCTTAGACAAAAGCGGAAGACAATGGGGTATACCTTTCTCGGCCTTTTGGCTAAAAATAGATCAAGTGCAATGTATCTGTTCTGATCAGTTTAATCTCTGGTCCGTGGTCCATCGGGCCACATTAACAAAAAAAAAAAAAAAAACAAAAAAAAAACAAAAAACGATGGGGTACCAGAGTTTGCATCGCCAGAGACAAGAAGAGCGCACAGGCGACACAAGAGAAAGTCCTCAAAAAAATGAAGCTACTGTAAGAAAGTCCTCAAAAAAATAAAGATGCTGCACGTATCACGGTATCCGTCCTGCATTAAATAAAGATACTGCACGTATCACGGCGAGCGTAAGGAAATAAGATAGTCCTCAAGAAAAAAAAAACTTAAAAAAAAAAAAAAAAAAAAAAAAACTACTGCACGTCTCACGGTATCCGTCCGAAAATTCGTACCGAGCAGAATGGAATGCAGAACAGCAAAGGTCCGCCCTCCTACATGGCAAATGTCCCACCATAAAAAAGAAAAAAAAAAACGGCTAAAACACTAAAAAAACAAAAAGAAACAGCAGCGTACAGCTATTACGACGCGCGCAAGTGAAGAACTAAATGCTGATCGTCCTATAGAGGTACTTAACAATCAGTTACTTCCTCCTCACGTCCAGTCGTCACCGTTGGACTCCTCACATGAGGAGGCAATACTTACGCCACGACAGACACACACACTCACACACACACTTGGCCTTTTCTCCGAAGTTAATTAACCAACACTCCAAAAAAAAAAAATAATAATAATTAACCAACACTCCTGCCAGACCCCACCCACGTGAGAGGTGAGCACCTCCCTCTCAGCAGCTTTTCCATTTGAAGCTCAACCCCAGGCGGAACTTGTCATCGTCGGAGTCGCCGATATTCGTCGCCTTGCTGCCTTCCGCCGTCGCCACGATCTTGACGTTCAGAATGACAGCGCCGTTGCTCTGGCTCCGCACGATCGGACTGAAGTGTTGCCTGAACTCGACGATCCGTTTTGCCGGGCCTTTGATGATGCGCCGGACCGAGTCCGTGCCCGGCTGTCCGGACAAATAGTAGATGAACTCGTAGATGATCTTGGAGCCTGCTTCCACGTCCGCGAACCCCCTTCCCGTCACCTTGGGCACCGCGGAGCACCAGCCATCAGGAACGTCCAACTCAAACGAGACCTGGCAGGTCTTCCTGCGGTCGGGCAAGGATCCGTCGGTGGTCACAAGCAGGCCGCCGAAAAGGATCGTGACAATTCTGTAGTCCTGGGACAGAACGTAGTTGGTGTTGTCCCAGCTGCAACCAGTGCCGCTGTAAGTGACCGAGGTAAGGGGCACTTCGGGCTGGCGACCTAAAGCACGTGCAGGACGTGCACTAGCGGCGAGTAGAAGCAAGGCAGTGAGCGCTGCCGTCCGCAACACGAATAGCGCCATGGCCTTCGCCTCCTTCGACTTCTCAGGACGTTCTCCTCTTCCTCTGATCGTCCGCAAGGCTAGCTGCACTGAAGACGACAGTGACAGTCGTGAGTGATGCGTCGCCTTCTCTCCCTCCTCCAGGGAGACAGATCACCGGCTCACTGAGTGGAAGGAAAAGCTCGCTCTCCGGCAGATCGCGGCTGTGATAACGCTGCTGCTCTCGCAGTCTCGAGAATTGCATGCGCGCAAGACGGGGCTGTATGATCCTATTTACAAAATGGTGGAAACAGGAGAGTGGAATATATACGGAACAGGTATACAAGGAATACTACCGTAGAAGGAAAATACAGGATGCGACAAGGCCCAGATCTCGCCGCAGCTCCAGATTTATCATTTATCATTATTATTTAATAATAATAATAATAATAATAATAATAATAATAATAATAATAATATTATTATTATTATTATTATTATTATTATTATTATTTTATTATTATTATTATTATTTTATTATATTTTAATATTTAATGTGGCGCGGGCCTCGCCGGACGGTAAGGAAAAGGAAACGAAACGACCTCCTAACTCGCGAGGGCTCACGAGGCCCTATTCCGCCGTTTCGCCTCGTTTCTGTGCTCACCGCCGCACAGCACACGCGAATATCCACGCAGCCATGCCCTGATGGCAAACGGACAAATGTTTCCCTGAGGCTGGCAAGCACTACGCCGACTACGGTCCAAGAATTTGGACGGACACGGGTTGGACGTTTGCGGTGAACTCGCGAGAATCCACAGGTCCTCCACCATCCTCACCGAGGACCCGAGACTTCTCGTGAGTTGCAGGCGGGGACGAGTTGTGAACCCGAAAAACCTCGCGAACGGAGAATCTGACAGCGTTCGCGAGTTGTTTCTGACCACAATAGCGTTGGTGCTATGCGGCGGTGCGTTCACGAAACGAAATCGTTTTTTTGTTCGTGTTCTCTACCGTCCGGCCAGGCCCTTTATCTGGTTTTCAAGTAGGCAGGGGGCAAGTCCCACTAGAAGCGTTTGTAAAAAAAACTAGAAGCGTTGAGCTACCTCAACGCCCGAATCTGGACGCCTTTGCGGAGATGTGCACAAATGGTGTTGAGTTTCCTGAACTGCACGTCTCCACAAAAACGTCCAGATTCAGGCGTTGAGGCAGCTCAACACTGCTAGTGGGACTTGGCCCCCGGTCTGTTTTTCAACAGTTTGTGGGTGTACCCACTCTGCTCGGCCCATTGGTCAACTGCTCTCGAAATGTGCAAACGAGGGTGAATCTTCCGCTATAACATGGGAAGATACACTGCCATGATTTTTGTGTCTTGCCCATGTCGAGCGCAGTGGAGGGACGTCGCCATTTCACACATTTCTCTTTTTTTTTTTTTTTTTTTTTTTTTTTTTTCTTGCTGCAATTCTGAGATGTTGTATTTCAAAGCAGAGACAGAGGCCCGGGAATACACCTCAACAATACAACCCGGCACCGAAAACATGCTCGGGCCTTTACCCAGCTGTAGGCTCCTGGAAACCGGGTCCAGTGTCCCTTCTCAAAAGCATGCCACTATTTCACACATTTCTTTTTTTTTTTCTTTTTTTTTTTCCTTTTTTTAACAAAGTTGCAGACTTTCCATTAACAATCAAAGGAGGCCGGGAATCCCTCCACATCTCAACCCGGAGTGTCCAGTGCCCCGATACCCAGTGAAGCTTGTGCTGGAAACCGGGTCCAGCGTCCCTGAGCTGCAAACTTAACAAGAAACTAGCAACTGGAAAAACAAAAACTGTCAGTCAGAAATAAAGGGAGCAAATTCTACTCCTGTGCTGGAAATCGGGTCCAGCATCCCCAAACTGCAATCTTATGGGACATTCGGAGGGTGGTTTCACAGTAGATCTGAGTAGAAAAGTTTGTTGTTGTTTGAGAAGTCTGCCCATTTGTAAGGCATGGACCATTTCTGACGAAAGGAAACTCTAGCTGTATCTGTTGAGGGTGAGCATTTTCTGGTTTTTATCCAGTCCGCTGTAATATCCAGGCGAACTGCCTGTTTGAACTGTGCCAACAGGGAGGGGAGAGGAGAGTTTGTGTTGAGAAATCTCCTGTCCCTCCTTGCTATCCAGAGGCACCAGTATGCCCTTCTTCTGAAGCATTGGGCCACTCCGCTGAGCTGGTGCCTTTTGTAAATAGGATTGAACCTGCCCGTCACCACATAGTCTTGATTCCAAAAGTTTGTCGCCGTGTAAGCCTTGTGCCACCAGGAGTTCAATTCTTCCCAGAAGCCTCTGGCGATGACGCACTCCCACCAGAGGTGGAGCCAGTCCTCCAGGGAGGGATGGGGACAAGCATCGCATAGTACAGAGATGTCCATGCCTTTCTCAGAGCACCATAATGCAGTAGGGACACATGAGTGCAGATGTAACCACTGTAAGCCACCAACTTTGGGTTCCAGGGAGGAGAATAYAAGGTGAATATAAAAGAGGAGCCATTTAGGAGATAGTGGTTGGAGGTTGAGGGATGATACTCTGTGTTGCCAGTTAAGTARAAGATTTGCCTGGAGGGTCTGGGGTTCTGAGAGAAACTTATAACCAGATTTAGGTGAGTAGTCCATTAAGGGGACTTTAGTGGGTGTGTTATCAACGTCTGTTACCAGCCATCCATATTTACAAATGTCCACCTTCCAGTCCTCRAATGGGGTCGCTTCCATGATGACCTGGTAGGRTGATCCGCCTTGTGGAGATTTCCTCTGTTGAACTCGTACCTCTGTCATGTTGCTCGGAGAGATTATCTGATTGTCCTTAGATTGGTGTAACTTGGAGTCTTGGAGGGTCCATTCTGAGGCCTCTACCGTCCCGTCTTCTCGGAGCTTGTCTATCCTGTAGAAGAGGTCCGAAGAGGCTGGTGATTTGAACCACTGCTGTTCCCTGTAGCTGTTGGTGGTGTCTTCTAGCGTAGTCCGCCATGCTGAACGAATAGCATTGGTAAGTTCTCTGAGATGTTCTTCAATGTGATGAAGCCCGGACAGTATTGGCCTGAGTTCCCCCGTAGATTTCCAGCAGTTCTGTTCATTGTTCCATATGTGTCGGATCAGCCAGATACCACGCTGCATCCACCTGAGGCCGGAGTTCCCTGACGCATTGGCGGCTGAGAAGGGGATTCCAACTGTGTTGCGGATTAGTGGGTTGTGAAAGAGGCAAGTGTTAAGTATTTCTTCCTTGTTTGATGGTTCTTCCAGGGTTTGGGGGAGCATTTTCCCCCAAGCCTTTAGTAGATTACTCCAGGTTCTTCCTGTTGTTCTGGAGATGAAGGGGTGCATTAGTAGGGCGTGCCAAACTGCTTCCGGATCGGAAAGCTGCCAGTCCTTGGCCAGGGAGTATTTTGCCAGGATTATCCAGGGTTGCTGCTCAGTAGAGCATAGTGCTCTCACCTGCCATTTCGCGAGAAAAGCACGGTGTTGATTTGTTGGATCTATAATTCCTAAACCACCTGCTTTTTTCACACATTTCGTGAGCAGTGCGGCGACAAATTGGTGAGCGCCAAACAACAGGAGCATGGTCCCACTAGCAACCGGGATTGGATTGAGATCCTGAATCTGGGCGTGTTTTAGGCAGAGATGCAGAAAAGGAGTTCAATCTCGATTTTCTGCACTTGTCCACAAACGCGGCCAGATTCAGGCGTTCAATCCAATCCTCTTTGCTAGTGGGACCTCGCCCCTGGACCTGTCTCTTATACACATCTAGATGTTTTTTTTTGAGAAGTTGGTCACCTTTGTTACAAATAACAGAAGTTCAGAAGAGGCCGGGGGCTAGGTCCCACTTACACGAATTAAGAGATTCTGGGCGTTGATCTTTGCTATGTACGGTCGATATCGCTTAATTCGTGTAAGTGGGACCTAGCCCCGGGGACCTCACAATTTTCTGCAATCGTCCCACACACGAGGCCAGATACAGGCGTTCGATCCAATCCTCTTTGCTACCTTCTTCCCCCGAATACAACGCACGGTCATTATATCTGTATGTAGACTGAAAGGTCACCCAGATACGGTTATAATGACCGTACGTTGTACTCGGGGGAAGAAGGTAGTGGGACCTCACCCCAAAAGAAAAGCCAACAATCATGGCACAATGTATCTTTCCTTGTTCTAGCTGAAGATTCACTCTCGTTTTGCACATTTCGAGAGTGGTCGAGCGTGTGCGATATGAAATGAGGATGCGTTGTGTTCGGGGGAAGACGGTAGCATTCCGATTATCGCTGATTTGTCGTTTCCGTTACTTTCCGATAATTCGGATCATTTTCAAACGACGCGTGTCATCCTTCGGCAGGGCCATTTCTTTCCTTTCTTTTTTTTTTTTTTTTTTTGAAAGCTGTCGTCTCGGCATCGGGGGACAGCTCTCTCTCTCTCTCTCTCTCTCTCTCTCTCTCTCTCTGTGTGTTCAGCCTCCTGATGAGTCGGTGAAACTCCGACGAAACAGTTTGTCACAGCCCCTCGTTTGTTGTCCTCTTCTCCTTCTCCCTCTCTGCCTACGGTTTACCGGGCAGTTCTATTTTACGATATATATATCGTCACAAACAGAATATATACATATATTTTACTAATGTAGCCTCACATATTTTAACGGGCTTTCTGCCATGTCATCAGGGAACAAATGTTTTTCTGCCATGTCACCATGAGACTTCGCATTTTTAGTGAATTGAAGTGATTTTTTTTTTTTTTTTTTTTTCTTTGAAAAGAAAAGGGGGGGACAAAAAGATAACTTGCAAAATACCCTCATAAGTTGAGACATGTGCCAAAGTGCCCCTGAAAGATGTGGGTAGAGCGTAATGACCCTCTGACAAAAAGAAAAAATTGTGAAATACCCCATCTCGGTTCGACCCCCCCATCTTTCTGATATAACCCTGCCGGGTACCATCCAACTTTGCAAAATACCCTGAACTTAGCAGCAACTTCCCTAAGGCCCAGTTGCAAAAGGCCATGCCCAAACGGCGAGGTCCATATCGCAAATTTGGACACTTGCCTGACAGGGCATAACACAAAGATTTCGGCTTGAAAGGGCATTCCGCTCTTCCCACATCTTTCAGGGGCATTTTGGCATTCATCTCAACTTATGGGGGTATTTCGCAAATTGGCCCAAAAAAACAAACACACATACTTCCGGACATCCGTTTACAAAAAATAAAAAAAAATTGGAACAGACAGAGAAGAGCATGATCCCTGCGCAAGGATGACACGCATAAATCGAGAAATGGCCCAAATTGCTTGTCGGTGTGAAGAGGGAACGACCATCTGGCAGAGGGAGCGGACCTGTCCTGTAGCATGCATCGAATACTAGGGAATCAGGGGTTAGCTTAATGATTGCGAAGGGTTGCGTAGAGTAAAGAACGTAGGGGAGGATAGGGTAGGTAGGATCCAGCGGCCTACCGTCTTCACCCGAATAGAACGCCCGGGTAATTATCGCCGCATCTGGACCGAAAGTTGCACCAAAGACAGCTATAATGACCGGGCGTTCTACTCGGGTGAAGACGGTAGCTCAGTTCGTAAGGCACATAATTGGCATTCAGGATGCCTTGGGTTCAATCCCCCGTGGCCTCATGTACCTTCCTGGGCAAGCTTGGCACACTCCACCTACAGCTATGCAGTTGGTCCCCCCGAGTACTCAGCATTGAGCTATGAACATCAGCAGTCTCAGCATTGAGCTGAGACTGCTGATGTTCATAGGGGGAGGGGACCCGTGGGGAGGCCCAGTGACTGGCCCATTGAAGAAGCTCAGTCCTGATGCTACTGGCTGACCCCTGGCCGGTATTGCCCACCTGCTGTAGGAGATATCGCACCTGCTGGTGGGTGCAGCTCCTGCATGTTCCCTCGTTGGGGGCTTGAGCACGCCGTTCATAAAGGGAGGGGACCGGAGGGTAGGCACAGTGACTGGCCCATCGAAGAAGCTCAGTCCCGATGCTACTGGCTGACCCCTGGCCTGTATAGCCCACCTGCTGTAGCAGATATCGCACCTGCTGCTAGTGGGTGCAGCTCCGCATGTTCCCTTGTTGGAGGCTTGAGCACGCTACGGGGCTGCTCCCGCATGTTCCCTCGTTGGGGGCTTGAGCACGCCGTTCATAGGGGGAGGGGACCGGAGGGTAGGCACAGTGACTGGCCCATCGAAGAAGCTCAGTCCTGATGCTACTGCCTGACCCCTGGCCGGTATCGCCCACCTGCTGTAGCAGATATCGCACCTGCTGCTGGTGGGTGCAGCTCCGCATGTTCCCTCGTTGGAGACTTGAGCACGCTACGGGGCTCCCCGTAATACTATAATGACCAAAACAAAAAAAAGGCCTCAAAGCGTCGAAGGCCGTCCTGTCCAGATTTGACAGGTAATTCAATTGGTAGGGCTTAAAGAATTAGTCTTTCAAAAAAAAAAAAAAAAAAAAAAAGATAGTATAGGTAGCAGTTACCTAGGTTTTCCGAACCGAACCAGGGTACTAGGTTAGAACCAGCGGTGGATCCAGCTCACAGTAGACCAACGAGGGGTGGCTGGAGGGTGGTAGAGTACCACGGGTGGCTGGCAACGTAGATGCCAACCGGTGGTGGAGGCCGGTTTCAGGCCGTAGTAGGCCTCTCCATTAGTAGTCGATGACGGGTAGATCTGATAGGTAGGTAGGCTGGAATAGAACTGCTTGAGTTCTCTTCTCAGTAAAGTAGCTTCCGGAACTGGGATAATTGGTAGAAAACTCCCACTCCAATACCTTTTCGGTTTCGGGCGCCCAAAGTTTGCGGAGGCCGTTTGGTCCTATGGGCCCAAATGTATTAAGCCTCCCCAAATGTCTTCAGCCTGGGTGAAATGCGCCTTCGCGCCGTGGCCAGAGCTTCCTCCCTTGGCCTGTTTTTACCGCTTTGGCGCTGTTTTTGCGCCAGATTAATGTCTATGTCAACGAACCTGCATGGCGCTATACCCTTCTGAATTGCGTCCTCGGCTGAAAGTTTGACAAGTGCTCTTCTCAAGGATAATTATAGGACTTAGTACCAGGTTTTACAGGTGCAATCAGTGGTGAAGATTCTGAAGAAAGCTGTTGCCTGTATAACCCAACAACTGGTCCATAAGTCTCCTACTTCTTAATACCTTGCACCAGATTCATGAAGCGTTGGGGCCCTTTTTTGCAAAATACCGTACGTGGGCCTCAATGACATTCCATCCTTCAGCAGTACCACCCTCGGCCTGTTTTACATCAAAATAACTATTGCACTGTTATGCGCCAGATTCATGATCCGGTAGGGCCCTTGGAACCACGTGTGGGCCTGTGGTACCCCACATGGAAGACATAGGGCCTCTAGTACCAAACGGCCAAACTTTGGGAGGCTAAAACCGAAAAGGTTTTGGCGTGAACGTCTACCAATTATCCTGGCTACTGCTCTTAAGCGAAACTGGGCTCGAGCCACGCGTGGGCCTGTAGTACCCCACGTGGAACACGATGGCCATATTATTTTTGTTTCTCTTTGAAGGCATCAGGTGGTTAAATGTGTTTGCGAGCTTAATGACTAACTCTGCCAAGATAACTCGGGGTTGAATTGTGACTCTGAGGTTCCCAGCCTCAATCATTCTATAAGAAGTGTTATTAAAAAAAAAAAAAAAAAAAAAAAGGTGCACATAAAATTAAAAATAAAAATGAGGAAATGATGAAATTTATCACACCCAAAAATCCCTTGGAATATATGGCACGTGTCTTCCTTCGAGCAAGGGCCATTTTCTACTTGTTTGGCTTCAGCGCAAAGGACAAAATAGTAAATAGTAAATACTATGCACGTTGAATTGCCCTGCCACTTCTGTTTTCGNGGCCATTTTCTACTTGTTTGGCTTCAGCGCAAAGGACAAAATAGTAAATAGTAAATACTATGCACGTTGAATTGCCCTGCCACTTCTGTTTTCGTGGGCCTCGCCACACCACTGTCGAAAGCACGCTTTTGGATAGTTTCTCTTGCAATGGCCACTCATGGTGTAGAAATTGGAGACGGGGAGAAAATTCGCAAGTTGTCAGACATTGCTTCTTGACACCTCACCTCCTGTCGAACGTAGTTGAATCCCTACCCAGCCTGCTACTCCAATGCTTTCGACAGTTCTCGGCTGCGCCATCGACCTTTCTTCGAAATTTGGGGCCTCGCTGCACTACTCTAGACTCTCGTTGCTGCACTTACTCTCGATCGGGAAACTTTCCTAACCCGATTGAGCTGTCAGAAGGCACACTATAACGCCACTTTCGAAACGTCGCGAGTCACCCGCATGCAAAACACAAATTTGCAAGTGTGCTCGTCAGTTGCCCGCGGACCGGCTCGTTTTTCGAGAGTGGACCTCCTGTCCCGGCGGCCAGACCAGCCTGGCGTTGTCCGGTAGCATAGTGGTACAGCTCTTCTGTCGAGCCCCACGACGCCCAGGGTTTCGAGAGTGCATCAAGTGTAAGAGTTTCTAGAGTAAGTGCAACGACGGCGGGTATTTCAAGAGTCTCGCGTCTCTGACAATGATAGTTGAACTCTCGAAATATTTCGAGAGTCTAGAGTAGTGCTGCGAGGCCCTTGGTGAGTAGGCCTGAGTTCGGGATGGACTTCTGTTTGTCGTAGCCTACGGTGCCTTCTTCTTTTTCCATTTTACATTCATTCACAAGTGCGTCCACTCTACAGTGCTGTGTGGCGAATGTTGTTAAAGGGGGGCAAACTGTCAGAGAGGGGGCGGCTGTGGAATTTATTCTGACATCACTCGAATTTTTAAGCCTTTCAAACAGTGGTGTGGTGAGGCCCTTTTTTTCTCTCGTTTTATTGCTTGGTTCCTAAATGTTGGGCAGTGTTCATTGCATTTGTCTTCTTTGTTTGAAAATAATTTACTACTTTTTTTTTCTTTTTCTTTTTTTTGGGAAAAAGCAAGAAATTCCATTACAAACCATGAGGCCGGGAATTCCTCACAAACAGAAACAGAATGTACTACTTTTGGTTGCTGCAAGGCCAACTCCTTCATGTTTATGGCAGAAGGAAGGCATAGGGCATCGCTGCACCACACAGGGCTGGACATGCATGTGGCCGCTTTCTGGACCAGCTTCTTTCGGGTGAGTCCAACGTTTTGAATGCGCGGGGTTGAGAAACTGTCTACATGGATGTAGAGTGCTGTGTTGTGCAGCGAGGCCCATAGTCACAGTACCCTCCTGCCCCCAACACAACGCACCCTGATAATGAATGTATGTATCCAGCAATATTTTGGGTTCTGTACATACATAATAATTTAATAAGGGTGAGATGCGACGGTAGGAGTGCCATGGATGTATCATAATTGTTGAAATTCCGGTTTCTACTGCATGCACGTGACTGCAATTATTTCCAGGTACGAGTCAAACAAGTGCTCGTGTGAGGATCCCCCTAGGGCATATTCACAGCTCAGATTCATCCAGGTCTGACTGCCCAGTGTGAGTATGCCCTACAGGTGATCCCCAAGCACCGGAGTCTTAGGGGGCCAAGTCCCACTTACCCAATTTCTTGATTTCTGACCGTTGATTCTTTTTTTTTTTTTTTTTTTTTTTTTTTTTGACCGTTGATTCTGAAGGTCAACGACCAGAAATGACGAATTCAGCCAAGTGGGACTTGACCCCGGATTCAGGAAAGTCGCCCATCGGCCGCCAGAGCCGGAACAGCGAGCGAGCTTACTTTTGTTCCCTCGGCGGTATGAATACAAAACGGGCATAGCTGGAGTTTGGCAGCCATCGATTGCTTGGATGGTCCGAGATTGATTTGGCAGCGCCACACCAATGTCCACACAGCTTGATTTTTGACAGCTGTCAGGATTTTTTATATATATATTTTTAATTTTTATTTTATTTTATTTTTTTGGTCAGGATTTTTTTGACATTGGTGGTTTGAACTGGTTTCTACAGATAACCCGCCTTTTTTTTTTTTCTTTTTTTTTTTAAATTTGGACCATTTCTCGATTTATGCGTGTCATCCTTGCGCAGGGGCCATGCTAATCTTCTCTGTATCGTTCCAATTTTAACGGATGTCCCGAAGGACAGAAAACCCGCCTTCGCCTCATAGCTCATGCCTAAGACGTGGATATATCAACGGGCCTAGCTCAGTTGGTAGACCTGTGAACTTTTGAAATACAGATAGAAGTTCGAATCCAGATTCTGTCAGATGAACAGAATCCGAAACAGAGGCAACAACTGATACCCATGTATCAGTATACGAGTAACCTGGGTTACGAGCTGGCCACGCCGGAGCTTGGCATCGATTGGAAGGTGGCCAATAGATGGATGGCCGCAGCAAATTGGGTATAATATTCGCTGTTGCGTGTATATAGTGGATGCACTACCACACTTTTGGAAATTACTGATGGAGCTGGAGGTTGTGAAACACGCGAGCCTTTTGCGCCTGATAATGCACCAGGCACTTCCAGTGGAAATCTGGTGCTCCAAAGCGGATCCGCCCAGGGACAAGCGTTGAAGAGCTGCTCCACTTTGTCCTTCTTTGTGAGCTGTCCCAGCCTTTTTGGGCCTGGTGGAGAGGGGGACTCAGTGCCAGTCCTGGAACCCGACACTTGCTAAACTGAGCAGTATGTACTACTGATGGGGACAAGTCTCTCGAAGATCTCAGCAGGCTGACAGATTTCGTTATGCTTAAGAGACAATTAGAGGAGCCATACTTTGGACTCTCTGGACATTGCGAAACTCTGCGGTGAGAAGAAGGGAACGTCTGACTCCACTGATTGGTTAGAGCGGAGGTTAAGTTTGAAATAAAACAAGCGATCTTGACAGACTGGGAATATGAATTTCAGAAGGAAAAAAAAAAAAAAAAAAAAGTTCAAGAAAAAAAAGGATACTCTGCGAAATCTCCCAAACTTTTTGCAAGTAAATGGGGGGCATTCACGGGCTTGCTGACTGTGACTCAAACTCACGGGAAGCCACCAGAACTGAGATTTTCACCGTTCTTTTTATGAGTAGCTGCCGAACAGATCTGGATCAGGAAATTTTTATTTATTTTTTTATTTTTTATTTTGGGGTGGGGGGGAGTGCCGATAGGTTTTTTTGTAGAAATGCTGTTTAGCTAAGATGATTACACGTATGACAGGTAGGTAATGAGTGCTTGAAGGAGTAAGAACGGAGAGTAGATACAACAGAGTCTAGATAAACGAGATGTTTCTTTATTACGGACTGCAAGCCAGCATTGGTACTTCAGGACTGAACCTTAGAGCGCCGATAAAGACAAGTTAAATTTCTTAAATTTCTTGAATATTCTGCTGCTGTGGGGCTAAGCCTGGCCGGAGTGCCTCGCTCATCCCTGTGGGCCGTGGCTATTGATGCGAGGGACGCTGGGCCCGTTTCCCACCTTGTAATTGAAAAAGCTCCCCCTTTTTTTGTATAAATAAATAAATCTGAATTACCCAGGGCTGGTATGATGAATGATGACCTCTCAAGTCCGTTGCGCTCTAAAAAAACATAATATAAAAAAAGAAAACGTGGATATGGATGCCCAGACAAAAGATGGCAGTGCCTCCACGCTGAGAGATGTTGAAACTGCCTAGACAAAAGATGGCAGCTTGATTTTCACGACCTCAGAGTTGAGGTGACCAGTTTAGGTCCTCGCCACACTACTGTGGAATCGGGAAAAGTACAAGTGCATGTTCCCGTGGTGAGTGACCAGATGCATCCGTTACTAAGAATAGCGACGGATGCAGTAACGGATGCAGCTTGCCACTTTCTGAGGAAGGTGCACTCGCACTTTTTCCATTTCGACAGTGGTGTGGCTAACCCCTTAGTAGGAGAGCTGCACACACGCATGCGTTTTCGACATGCAAATACCTGCAGCTCTTGAAACGTCTGCTGTCGAAACATCTCGCCTGGGGCCAAGTCCCACTAACAGCGTTGAGCTACCTCAAGGCCTGAATCTGGACGTGTTTTTACACGCACGCATGCATTTTTGGGCGTTGCCGCACGGCACCCCAGAAAATGGCCATGTTCGTGGGTTTGCTATAAATAATAACGAATGTATTTTGCCACCTTTGTTGGGCAGATCCACTCGTTTCGTTTTCGTACGTGTGCCGTGCCGCGGGACCCTTTGACATGCAAATAGCTGCAGCTGTTGAAACGTCTGCTGCCTAAACATCTCGCCGGGGGCCCAAGTCCCACTAGCAGCGTTGAGCTACCTCAACGCCTGAATCTGGACGTGTTTGGGGAGACGTGCAGTTCAGGAAACTCAACACCATTTCTGCACGTCTCTGCAAAAGCGTCCACATTCAGGCGTTGAGGTAGCTCATAGCTGCTAGTGCGACTTGGCCCCTGGCAAGATGTTTCGACAGCAGACGTTACAACAGCTGCTCTGTTCTTTAATCTTCTGCTTCTTCCTCCTTTTCTTGTTTTTTTTCGTTTTTTTTTTTTGGAAAGTTGATCTGCAATGAACCCAGATCGTGAAGACACTTGTCAACAATGCAAGCCCCAGATGAATATCAAACTGCTGATGATTACCAATAATCAGAACCGTGTCCAGATAGAATGAGATGGGATAATCATACACAGAAGAAGGAGAGAGGAGGGAGATTAGACAAAGGAGAGGAAATAAACACAAGGCCCACTCCTACTTGGGGCTCCCTCCTCGATCACCACCTCAATAATCAATAGTCTGAACGAGTATCTGAAGTAACCTCAATGTGCCACGTGGCACGTCTAATTAGTCCCTCATCAGCGCTGAGTATCTGAAGTAACCTCAATGTGCCACGTGGCACCTCTAACTAGTCCCTCATCAGTGCTGGAGCAATGTCGACATGAAGACAACAGATACGTATCACGATCTCTCCACAGTCCCTATCTCCTTCTGAATGACGATAATCAGAACAGCAATACCAGTCACGTAGCCTCGCCTCGTCATCCATAGTAGAACAATGGCAGCAGCCACGTCATCCAATAATACACGTGGCAGCGGCCACATTAGCGACAGCGCATGGCAGCTGCCACATCAGCATGCCAAGAAGACAAGTGCAAGCCAGCCACCATGCCGGACCAGCAGCACGTCGCCGAAGTCACAATGCCAGCGTCGCAGCATCGAGCCAGCGTTGAAGTCAACGCGTGAAGTCAGCATCCACTCGTTACAGAATGAATGTCAAAGCCAGGAAGTCAGCGCTTATGTAGCGTTGAGGCCGGGTCTGGACCCCGGATGCTGCATCCCTCAACCATCCAGATCTCAATGCAAACGAGGGCCCAGATTGGTCTGAAACCGAATTCCCTCCGGTCTGGATGCTGTCTAGGTACCTGCGCACAACAAGTGAGTGTATCCAACCAAGGGCCTGAGTGCGGTACCTTTGACTCTACAGTTGACTTTGACCCTTGAATTTCCTGTGTGCAGCGTTCGGTCACACAGCCATACGCGACGGACTCAGGCCTGGGCGTGTCTTGGTCACACAGCCCAGCGCAGACCATCTCAGGTCTGCGTTGCCTGGGGCTGAGTTTTGGGCCATAGGCTACTTCTGAACAGGGTTACTACATTCCTGCCGGCCCATTTTCGAGTTCCACCGCAGAAATATTAAAGATTTTAACCCTCGTTCATAAGCAGCGACAATATCAGGAGCAGTTTCAAGTCGTTCTCGTTTACTAAACCATCTCTCCTCAGATGGTGGTTGACACTTAAAACGTACCTTGAACTGCTTCTGAGGTCGTCCGCGTCCTCCCGTAGAGAAGTAACCATGCTCTATGATTCTGTCTACCTCATATCTGCCTTCCATAAATGGCGGAATCATAGAGAGTCTGTTGGAAAATTCATTCCCTTCTACATAGGGCAACAATTTGGACGCGTAAACGACATGATATGTTTTGAGATGAGTGGGGATATCAATGCGATAAGATGGTTCATGTGCATCTCCTATTACTTTGAGAACTTCCTAGGGTCCAAAATAGACAGACAGAAGTTTCTGAGACACATCTTCTTCTAAGGAACACTCTTTGGACTTTACCCAGACGAAATCACCTTCCTTAAATGTAGATTGTCGACGATGTTTTAACACATCAAATTATTCGCTTGTTCGATCATCTGGTCCTGAGTTTTCTTTAAATTATCTTTTACCTTCTTTATGTCTTATTGAAACAAAACTGCATACTCTCCTGTCCTTGGAGGTAAACTAAGGAACCGGTCCCGCGTTAACACATCAATGAGACGCCTAGGTTTCCACCCCTTTTGCAGTGCATTTGCTGTACGACCCGTAACGGTGTGAACATTGTAGTTATATTCACTCGTTAGTTTGGGTAAGTTCTCATCCCAATCAATCTGATCGGGTCTCACATACATGCGTAAGAGTTGTTGGCACAATCGGTTCATCTGCTCACTTTGTCCATTCGTTTCAGGATGTCGTCGTGACGACATGGTCAAACGTGTATTGTATATTTCCATCAACTTTTGCCATAGCATACTTGTGCGCCTTGCATCACGATCAGACACAATGGAGAGAGGAAACCCATATTCAGTTACCCATCGCATCTGAAACTTTTGGATCACAATTCCAGTTCTTGCTTCAGTACGTAAGGGAATAAACATGACATATTTAGAGAAACGATCCACAACAACCATTACTTGACTATTGCCATTACGGCTCTCGGTGACGCTCATGAAATCAACTGAGATGGACTCACTTGGTTCACTCGGAATCGGTAATAGTTTCAGAAGACCAAGTGGATTCTCATGTGAAGGTTTGTTTATCTAATACACGGAACAGGTACAAACATATATTAATACATCTTTTTTAAGTCCCTTCCATTCGTAATGTTCTCTAACTTCAACATATGTTTTCTTGAAACCAAACTAACCCTCAGAATTGTGACATTCCCCAATCAACAGACTCTTAATCTCTTCCTTATGAGGAATACATAATCTTTGTTCGGTTTGGTTAATTAAGAACAACAAACCATCAGTCAGTCTATAGTTGGGTAGTTGGGACGGATCTCGGACAAGGATATTCATTATTGGTTTCCAAATAAGATCAGTAACATATCCTTGGCGAATCTGGTATTTCAGATCATTCCCAACAACCAAATAAGAGACAATTGCACCAAAGAAATTACAGCGTCGGGACAAAGCATCTGCAACCACATTAGATTTACCTTTGATAGTCTTAAGTTTAAAGTCAAATGTGTCAATGAATGCTGACCATCTTACTAGCTTGTCAAAGAGTCTTGACTGTGTTTTTATCCACTGTAGGGTTGAGTGGTCTGAGTACACAATAAAGTGTCTCCCTAATATGTACTGTCTCCATGTGTCCAACGCATAGACTAAGGCATAGAGTTATCTTTCATACGTGGAATTTGCGACTTTTTCAGTTGGCAATCGTTTAGACATAAATTTTATGGGTTTATAGCCCTTGCCGTCATCTTGTTGGAGAACAACGCCAATCCCATACTGACTTGCATCAGTGGTGACAATAAAAGGCAAAGACGGGTCAGCGATCTTAAGGACAGGGTAGTGAGTCAGTGCATACTTTAATTTATGAAAGGAAGACTCACAATCCTTATACCACAACCAGATAATTTCTTTCTTTAACAATCTTCGCATTGGTTCGGCAATCAGTGAGAAGTTTCTAACAAACTTCCTGTAGTAACTGGCTAAACCAAAGAAAGATCACAATTCAGTTATAGACTTAGGTTGTGACCAATCTCTAATTGCTGAAATCTTTTTCACTTCCGGTCTTAGACCTTCTTCGTTTACTATGTGTCCTGAGTATAACATTTCGGACTTAGCAAACTCATACTTCTTTGAGTTAATATTTAAGTTGTCCTCACGCAACTTCCCTGGCACCAGACGAAGGTGTTTCTCATGATCTTCTAGCATTTTACTATACACTAGAATATCATCGAGATAAACAATGACAAACTTATCCAACCATTGACGAAAAAAATCATTTATTAATCTCTGAAAATTAGCAGGGGCATTCAATAATCCGATAGGCATTACCACGAACTCCTACCTAGTTCGGAAAACGGTCTTATGCTGATCAGAGGATTCCGCCTAGATTTTGTGATACCCAGATTTCAAGTCGATCTTGCTAAAGTACCTGCATCCCTGTAACTGGTCAAGTAAGTCGTCAATGCGAGGAAGTGGTTCAACATTCTTAACGGTGATGACATTCAACCCTCCGTAGTCTATACAGAGACGTAACTCACCTTCCTTTTCAGTTACAAACAAGACAGGAGCACCGTAAGGAGAGGAGCTAGGGCGAATCCATCCTTTTTCCGTTAAGTCTTCAAGTTGTTTCCTTAATTCCTCAAGTTCCCTTGCATACATTCGATAGATAGGGTCCTTGGGAATCTTACTATAAGGAATAATTTCAATGGTGTGCTTAATTGCACGCTCAGTTATTCCTGTTGGTTCAATAAATAATTCTTTATACTCATCTAAAAGTTTTTCAATCGATGGAGGATAGGACGTAGAAGACTCACCTGCTTTCTTTACTAAGACCATCATCACTTCCAGTTCCAACCTTTTCTTTGAAACCATCGCTCGAAATGTTGGATAACTCATACAATAGAAAGACAGACTAGAGTCAGAGCCAGACTTATGGTACAGTTTGATAGGTTTCAATTCAGAGTGTGCATCTCGTAGTTGCACTATCTTTTCTTTGAACTTGATATCAGGTTGGCTTCCTCGTGTTTTTCCATTCCCAGAATCAAATTGAAGGGTAAATTATTTTCGAGTAGGAATGATACTTCATGTAGAATGTTCTTACCTTCCTTGATTCGAAATCGACACTTGACACGATCGACACACTAGGAGATAGTGACCGTGCTACTGTCCGCGAGAATAGACGTGATTGGTCGAGACAAATCTTTATTCTTCCTTCCGAGATGCAACTTACAAATTGCCTTCTTAGATATGTAGGATCGCGTTGATCCTGAGTCCAACAGTGCACCTACACGTATATGCGCAATTTCTACATCCGCGAGTAATAGGTCACCATTAGACTTCGATTTCTTAGCCCACGAGTTTCGTAATGCTAGCAACTCGTTACCAAGCTCGTCAAGAGAGTCATCCAGAGAGACACTACATAAGACAGGTTCAAGGTGTTTCGGACGATGAGTCGAAGAATAACTATCCTCTACCGTGCGAGTCAAAGGGTTTAAAGGGGTCGTAGGCGTCTTACCTTCATCTTAGTTCAAACCCTTGGACTCAGTAGGAGCAGATGCTACTCCTACTGTCGGCTCGCTTTTGGGTTACGGATAAGTGGGCACCATGCAATCACATGTCCTGGGTACCACACTTCAGATATTGTGCATCATCCATTCTTTTCTGCCATGTTTCTTATGACATTCCCATCTTTTCCCATGGCTTCTCGGCCGCAATTCCGGGATGCTCAGGAAACGAGCGCGGTTTCACGTCTATTTAGTCCCTCATCAGCGCTCGAGCAATGTCGACATGAAGACAACAGGTACATATCACGATCTCTCCACAGTCCGGATCTCCTCTTGAATGGCGATAATCAGAACAGCAATACTTGTCACGTAGCCTCGCCTCGTCAGCCACAGTAGAACAGTGGCAGCAGCCACGTCATCCAATAATACACGTGGCAGCGACCACATTAGGGACAGCGCATGGCAGCTACCACGTCAGCATGCCAAGAAGACAGGTGTGAGTCAGCCACCATGTCGGACCAGCAGCGTGTCGCCGAAGTCACAATGCCAGTGTCTCAACGTCGAGCCAACGTTGAAGTCAACGTGTGAAGTCAGCATCCACTCAATATAGAATTAATGTCAAAGCCAGGAAGTCAGCGTTTATGTTCCGTTCACATGTGGTAACGGGGTCCCCCCAGTTTCAGCTCCTGGGTAACAGGTCCAAAACTGAAATTAGGCTTTGGGGGTTAAATTTCATGTTTTTTTTTTTTTTTTTTGGCCTGTTTTTGTCTTACTTCAAAGTTGTTGTGTACCAAATTTGGTCTCATTTGGAGCATTGGAATTTCCTCTGATAAAACCATTTCCAAAAATTCTGAAAATTCGCTTAATCCAAAATGTCGTTCAAGTGCACTTTTGCCTTACTGTTTCACCCTGTTTTTATTTTATTTTTTTGTTTTTTTCTAATGGTTTGATATTATGGTGTGCACTCAATGGAATAATGCAATTTTTGGTTAAAAATGGCTTCTTGTTTTCTGATAAATAGCATTAAAAAAAACGCTGAAATTTTGAGTCTCCGTTAACCGCTTCTCGTACCGTTGCCACTAGGTATGGACCCCGGATGCTGCATCCCTCAACCTGTGTAACACTCCGTACGACGTACGGGGGGTTTATCGTACGATCGTACGTACGACCGTATGAATGGCCGTATGGCCATATGTACAGCCCCGTACGGAAAAAAAAAAAAAAAAAAAAAAAAAAAAAGGAATCGTTTTGTTTTTTTTTATCTGAAATTTGGTAACGGATTTCAACATGACCCTGAGGCAAAAGTGTTTTAGTTTGTTTTTCTGCATAACATATGTTTGTTTCAGATTTTTTTGATTTTTTTTTTTTTGATTTTTTTTCGTACGTATGGTCCGTACTACCACATGAGCTCGTACGTACGGGGGTCTTCATAGCCCTCAACCGTCCAGATCTCATTGCAAACGAGGGCCCAGATTGGTCTGAAACTGAATTCCCTCCGGTCTGGATGATGTCTGGATACCTGCGCACAACAAGTGAGTGTATCCAACCAAGGGCCTGGGTGCGGTACCCTTGACTCTACAGTTGACTTTGACCCTTGAATTTCCTGTGTGCAGCGTTCGGTCGCATAGCCATACGCGATGGACTCAGGCCTGAGCGTGTCTTGGTCACACAGCCCAGCGCAGACCATCTCAGGTCTGCATTGCCTGGGGCTGAGTTCTGGGCCTCAGGCTACTTCTGAACAGGGTTACTACAAATCTCTGTATTGCAAGAAAAAAAATTGGGACGAGGCCGGGGACCTCACGATTCGACCCAGAGTAAAAAAAATAAAAAATATCGACCTGGAGTTATTCTGGCAGCTTCAGCCAGTTTAGCTTATGACGAGAGCTCGACCGTCAGCAAACTAAATATCGCAGTCGGGTGGCGGCAGATTAGCATTAATTTTAGCGCTAATTCTGCGTATTCGACCGCTAACCCTAATTAGCGCTCTTTTTCGTTTCGCGTCCATGTTCCAGGATTTGTCGGCTGCTCCGCGTATAATCGTTGACCTTTACACTACAGAGATGCCCACATCGCCGTATAGGTGATGCTTCCACTTGTAAGTAACAAGTGGTTGGGCGACCCACATTCTCACCCTGTGCATGTTCCCACTATCAGGTGCTTCCCAAGGCGACCATTGTTTCTACGGCGTCAAGTAGGGAGACGACCCCCTCAGCGTACTTCGGACCTCCCTCCATGTATGGCTTAACCCGGTGGGGTAAAGCTTAAGAAGCAACTCTCCGCTACAACTGATTACATTATAGTAACTTCTCGTGACCCTTATGCTTACCCGGTGGTATATGCTAGAATGCTCGGATCATTATTTGGAGCCTCAGATGCCAACCCTCTCTTTGTCTTCCTGTCTTAAAAAGATCTGGAACTCTTTGGGATATCAAGGTTCTCTTTCATTCAATCTGACTTAGTGCTTACTATACACGTGGACTGCCACAGTGGAAATGTTCTCGATTTTGAAAGCTCCAATCAACGTTGTTGGAGTCAGGCAGTAGTTATTTAATGACTAGTATATCGGCACCCTCCTCCCGCAATGACCGAGATGGAGGGGGAAGAGGGAGCCCCCCCCCCCCTCTCTATTGACCCGACTTTCCGCGTCAACAACTAGAAGCGTGTTATCTAGAGGGGAAACTGCCTCAAGGATATCGGCCCACACCACTCCCATCTACGCCTAGACCCACAAATCAAAGCCATTCATGTTGGTGTACGATAGCGACGACGTCATTTCCATCCTCACCAAGAAACAGTTGGTCCGTGTTTACAAATCGGTTTGGATCACGGCGGCCATTATTCCAGAGACACACAAGAAGGGGTGTTTCATCCACGAGGGGAAAATTTTGGCAACCTATATCACGGGATCCAAAGCTCTTGCTGATTGGATGAAGGGGGTAGGCTTTGACAAGATTGATTTTGAGGATAACTCTTAATGAAGTGAACGACTTGAAACAAACTTTGAAGTAGAAGTTCTTTTGGATTCGTTGCTTGAACATGCCGGTGAGCAGTGTCGTACCCCCGTTCACTGTTCACGGGGTCTGTGGACGGAAACCGGTCATGGAGTTCACAGAGTTCACGACATGGGAGTTCATGTAGTTCACCGAGAGTGAAATTGTTTTTGTTTTTTTTTTTTTGCTGGAGAGGGTTTTTTTTTTTTTAATAGGAGGGTGGGGGTCATCGGAGGGTAACCCCCCATATTTTTCTCAATTTTTTTTCACGAATAATATTTTTTAATTAAAAACAAAAAAATAAATAAATGCAACTAGCCAAAATAAGCATTTTCGTTTGTTATTTTGTAGGTAATTTCGATTTCTATTTTTTTTGGTAGGTTATTTCGTGGTGCAATAAAGCACCAACCTCAA
>BFEA01000310.1:1639057-1649258 GCA_003427395.1 Chara braunii | reverse complement strand
GAGAGAGAGAGAGAGAGAGAGAGAGAGAGAGAGAGAGAGAGAGAGCCATGTATGTAGAGAGATAGAAAGAGGCTACTTTCATCGATAGGGTGAGCAAAATCAGAGATACTCGATTAAAGTAGCATGAGCCCAGTCGCGGAGCTGGAGACTTTACCTGTTGGTCGCTGCGGATGAAAAACTCTTTCTCTCTCTCTCTCTCTCTCTCTCTCACACACACACACACACACACACACACACACACAGTGTCACACACACACACACACAATCAGTTTTATGGCTGTCAGTCGTTTTCCTGTTGTCTGTCCTCCCTCGTATTTTTTTTTTAGTATTTTCTTTGTGTGCCCAGTTGAGCGCCCTTATGTAGTGCCGAATAGTCGGTGGTTCCTCATTTGGAGTGCCAACTGCACTCTTAGGGGGGCTGCTTGGTTCGGGATGTTGGTGTTGCCTATGGGTGATGATGGATGCTCGTCGGAGTGACTCCCTGGTTCAGTGGGTGGTGGGAACCAACAGTCTGCGGGGTTCAACTGTGATGTGAGTAGGTCATGAGCTGCTTTGCTCCATGTTGGATGTGTGGACAGCCTGGTCTGCGCTCCGCCGCCGCTCTACTGCCTGTCCTGCCTTCTTCTCATGTGGTTCTCTGCAGGTTGATGTGTTTGCTGTGTGGTGTGGTTGTGTGGTTGGTGTTGTCTTGCACTTTGCTGCTCCGCTGCCTTACTGCCCTTCCGCTGGCCGTGCCTTCCATGTTTGTTGCTTGTGGGCCTTGTTGGTTGGTTGCCTTGTTGCGGGTGCCTTGTGCTTCGCTCCACGGTTGCCGAGTTGCTGGTCCGCTCGCCCTGTGGTCCCTTGCAGTATGGCTGCCTTGCTTGTGTTGCCTTGTGCTTCACTACACAGTTGCCCCGCTGCAAGTCTTGCATGAGATGTCGTTCCTTGCAGCCGTGTTGCCCCTACTGTGTTGCCTGGTGCTCCAAAGGGTTATTGCCTGCTGTTATGTTCCGCTTGGGGACAGCCTTCAACAAGGGTCAAAGGGTTCATGACCCAAACCATCAAATATGGAGATTCCGCAGATTGTCGAGGGTTCAGCCTCCTGATGAGTCGGTGCAACTCCGACGAAACAATCTTTCCATCATCATTTTTATTATTTTTTATTCTTTTTGGTCTTCGCTTCTTCGGGGGACTTGTATTTTTGCTTTGCATGCTTTCTGTGTTTGAGTGACGTCTGCCCTCCCACCTCCCCCGTGCCTTCCACCCATTGTCTTTTGTTGCGGCCTGATGTCTTATGCTTGGGGAATTTTTGGTAATTGCACTTTTTTTGTCTTTCCTTGTTTTTTGCATTTATGTATGCTCTGCCCTCTCGCCTCCCCTGTGCCCCCCAGTCCTTGAGCCTTTCTGCAGTTTGTTGTCATTGTCTCCTTTCCTTTTGCCTTACTGTGCTTCCTTTCCCCGCCTTGTGGCGTCTGTTTGATCGCGTGTGTTCCAGTTCGCCCGCAAAGTGCAGTGAGAGCATAGATGCTCGTGTCGTCCAGCATAGTCATTCCCCAACTAACAGTATAGGTTCCGTCTGCACCACGCCTACAAGTTCTTGTTCCTTAGCTTGCTCGTGTAGTCCAGCATAGTCATTCCCCACCTCCGAGTACCGGATGCATCTGCACCACTCCTACAAGTTTTCATTCTTAAGGTGCGCCGATATATTATTTCGGAGCTTGATTATGATGCGTTTTCCGTATCATACCGTCATCATGTCTTATTATGCGGGTTACACACTTGCACACACTTGCACACACACACGCAAAAAAAACAAAAAAGTACAGCAGTGTATATTTCCATGTTCTGGCCAGTACCCTCTCTGTCTCTCTCTCACACACACAAAAAAAAAAAAAAAAAAAAAAGCGCCCTGGAAGCACCCCTCCCAGCGTCAGGCTGTGAGGTTGCATAAGGGGCAGGAGGTATGAGAGAGAGAGAGAGAGAGAGAGAGAGAGAGAGAGAGAGAGAGAGAGAGAGAGAGAGAGAGAGAGAAAGAGATACACACTTGCAATATTAGACAACACGTGCGAGGTTTTACTATTGCAGCATACACGTCATGTCCATGACATGCGACCACTGTTGCGATTACCCTTCTACCTCACTGCTCAGGTAATCATTTCAGCCACTGTCTCTGAATTTATACCCTATTCTCCTTATCCTCGCCACCTACTTGTCCACCTGCCTTGCAGCGTCCTCATCATCGTTTCCTCTTTGTCTCCCGTAGTCTAGCTCTGTACTTGCTCTTTCTGTCATAGATCTCCCGTTGTCGTTGATTTACTGTATATAACGTTTCATCCCTGTGTCCGCTTCTGTGCTACTCTCTGTTTTCTGGAATTCCGTACCCATACATTCAGAGGCTAACTGTTGCATACTGTAACGTGCAGACCAAAACAAGAACCGACCTCTCAATGCAAAGTACAAGATGGCGCAAACGGAAGACTTAGATACCAATGATCCTATCAATCAATGTTGCAATGCAGCTCAGAACATACATCATCATCATCATCCCAGAGTGTGAAAGGGGTCTGGCGCTTCACACAAGAAGACTGCGCCGGCCCTACACATACACAGACGAAGACGAGGGGGTTTAGACGAAGAGGAGGGAGAGATGGGAATGTCGACAACACCAAGTCTTCGGCACAGGCCCAAATAGTCCCTCGTCAAAATGTCTCAACCCAAAATGTCGAGTCTGTATCCAATGTCGTCAAGTCTCAGGTCATATCTCTCTCTCTTAGTCCACAGATACTGAGAAGTAGGCAGCGAGAGGAGGAGAAGAGGTGGTGGACTCAGAAGAGGAAGAAGAAGAACTCTCTCTCTCTCTCTCAGTCCAGTACTAACCTGTGAAGTTGGCGCCTTGATGCAGGTATCACGAAGATGGAGCTGGATCGATGGCGCCACAGGTAAGTACCGCTGGCCTCCGCCAGCATCTCTCTCCCATATCACTACTACAACTACTGCTATAGCGCCCAGCGCTGAAGACTACAGCTATGGCGCCCAGCGCTGAAGACTACCACTAGCGCTATCTGCCCTGAGCAGCGCTCCTCTGAGTGCTGCTCCGCTATCCTGAAGACTACACCTGACTACTGCCTGACTACCTACCCGTGAAGTGCCTGGGAAGTCCCTATGTGCTCTCACGGGTGTGCCTCCTGACTCGTGTAACCGTCCAGGAGGCTGCTCTTGCCAATGCCGAAGGCAGGCAGGGGCTGCAGCTGCATCTCCTGCTCGAGCACGTGAGGAACAGGCTATTTCTGGCCTGTTCCGCATCCCTGTTTACGTGCCTGAGTCTTAGGGGCAGGTCGAAACAATGAGGGCCTCAAAATGGCCCTCCGTTTCAGGCTGGAAAGACTCTGGGTCTGAAAGACCGAGAAATAGGCTGAAACGGAGTAGGGCCTGCAGGTTCTTGTTTTTCAGCTTTCTGGCTGAAACGACCGGGGCCTGTAAGCCCTAAGTTTTAGGCTTTTAGGCTGAATGTCCGGGACGGGCCCTGGAGGGCCCGTGTGGCTACGCAGTATGCCACACTAACCCTATGGCCGTATTTCCATCGTATATCTGTCGTGGATTACTAACTTGTGTCCTGGCTTTGTTTTGTTTCCTGCTTTTGTTTTGTTTTTCACGCGGTCATGGGTTTCGTCATTATCTTCTCAGGTGAGTACTTTCATCTTCCATGGCTCGTTTCTCCCGAAAACATCTTGTGGATTTTGATTCGGTTCATTTCTACACTAATGTTGGGAAATCCATACTGTCCTTCTTGCATCATTATTATATCTGTAGATTTTTGTTTTTTGTTTTTGTTTTTTGTTTTGTAGTTCGATTTTTTGTGTGCGTTTTTTATTGTTTTTGTAGCTTGCGCGTTTATTTTATTTATTTACCTTTTCAGTTCCAGTTCAGTGTTCTTGCGCGTTTATTTTATTTATTTACCTTTTCAGTTCCAGTTCAGTGTTTCTTCTTCTTCCAGGTACTTACGGAATATATTCCGTACTCTTGTGTCCTTGCAGTTTCTGATGAAATCCCAGATCGCCGTGCGGGTAATTCTCCATGGGTAGTCCATCGGTCTGAGTTCCCTACAAAACAACTTTAATACCGTGGTTAGATCTGCGACCTCATATGTGTTCGCTACCATTCTGTGAAACGTGCCAATTATCGTCAGCACTTTTGTCTTCTCCGAACCCGCACTCCTGAAGTGACGCAATGTCCTCTGTGTGTGTGTGTGTGTGTGTGTGAGAGAGAGAGAGAGAGAGAGAGAGAGAGAGAGAGAGAGAGAGAGAGAGAGAGAGAGTGTCTCCTTTTCTTTTTTTGGGGGGGTGGGTGTTCCAAATACCCCCACAAGTTCAGATATCTGTCAAAATGTCCCTAAAAGATATCGGCACAGTGGCATGGCCTTTTGGGCTGACATATTTGTGTCATGCCCCTCTTAGGCGGGTGTGCAAATTCCCTTCGCCTTTTGCAATTTGTCAAAGTTGGGCAGAGTCGGGTACATTGCAAAGATGGGGTCCCAACTGATGCCTGTGTTTCACTAAATGTTTTTGTCATAGTCCAGGTTGCCTACAACATTTCTTATTTCTGCCCGCATGGCCCGCACTGGCGGCACTGTGTGTGCTTAGCTAGTATATATATAGCTGTCCTACAATGAGGAGAAGACAGAGTTCACAAAAAGAAAAAAAGAAAAAAAAAAGGGAGAAGAAAATGCCCTCTCGGAAGGATGACACGCGTCATGTGAAAATGGTCCAAATTATCCGAAAGTAACAGAAACGACAAATCGGAGAAAATCGGAATGCTAGTGGTCTGCTCTTAGTAGGCCTTTAGTAAACTCCAAAAACTGTAGTGTAGCATACAACCTCTTTTTCTTCTGTTGTTTGGCGCTCACCAATTTGTCGCCCCACTGCTCACGAAATGTGTGAAATGGACCAATGGGCCTAGCACAGTGGGAACACCCACGAACTGTTGAAATAGGGCCTCGCTGCACTACTCTCGAAATGTGCAAAACGAGAGTGAATCTTCCGCTAGAATATGGAAAGATACACAGCCAATATTTTTGTCGTTTGTGCATGTCGCGAGTAGTGCAGCGAGGCCCATACATACCCGAGTTGGAAACCGGATAAAATGGGGTGGCGAGGTCCGTAGGCCATCGCGGCACATTAAATATTAAATAATAATGATAATAGTAATAATAATAATAATAATAATAATAGTAATAATAATAATAATAATAATAATAGTAATAATAATAATAATAATAATAATAATAAATGATAAATCAGGAGCTGCGGCGAGATCTAGGCCTTTTCTTCATCCTGTATATTCCTTCTAGCATTCCTTGTATATCTGTTCTGTATATATTCCACTCTCCTGTTTCCACCATTTTGTAAATAGGTTCACACAGCCTGTCTTGTGCGCATGCAATTCTCGAGACTCGAGAGCAGCAGCGTTATCACAGCCACGATCGGCCGCAGAGCGAGCTTTACCTTCCACTCAGTGAGCCGGTGATCTGTCTCCATGGAGGAGGGAGAGAAGGCGAGGCGTAACTCACGCCTGTCACTGTCGTCTTCAGTGCAGCTGGCCTTGCGGACGATCAGAGGAAGAGGAGAACGTCCTGAGAAGTCGAAGGAGGCGATGGCCATGGCGCTATTCGTGTTGCGGACGGCGGCGCTCACTGCCTTCATTCTAGTCGCCGCTTGTGCAAGTCCTGCACGTGCTTTAGGTCGCCCGCCCGAAGTGACCATTAGCTCGCTCACTTACCGCGGCAGTGGTTGCGGCTGGGACAACACCAACTACTTTCTGTCCCAGGACTACAGTATTCTCACGTTCTATTTCCTCCGCATGCTTGTGACCACCGACGCAGGCTTGGCCGACCGCAGGAAGTCCTGCCAGGTCTCGTTGGGGTTGATTTACCTGATGGCTGGAGTACCGCGCTGGCGAAGGTGACGGGCAGGGGGTACGCGGACGTGGAAACAGGCTCCAAGATCATCTACGAGTCCGCCTACTTCTTCTCCGGGCAGGTGAGCACGCCCACGATCTACCGCACCATCGACGGCCCGACAGATGGGAACTTCGAATTGACGAACCGCTTCTTTACGACCGTGTGGAGCCAGTGCAACGCCGCTCGGAGTCCCACTCTGAACATCAAGATGGTGGTGAGGGCGGAAGGCAACAAGGCAACGAATATCTGCAGCTCCCGCGACAGCGATTTCCGCATGACGTTCAGCTTCAACTGGAAAAGCTGCTGAGGGGACCCCATCACCTCTCACGTGGGTGGCGTCTGGCAGGAGTGTTGGTTTGGAGAAAAGGGCAAGTGTGTGTGTGTGTCTGTCGTCGTGTAAGTATCGCCTCCTCCTGTGCGGAGTCCAACGGTGACGACTGGACGTGAGGAGGAAGTAAGTGATTGGTCCATCGTTGAAGCTCAGGATTGTCAAGTACCTCTATAAGATGATCAGCATTCATTTCCTCACTTGCGCGTCGTAATAGCTGTAGGCTGCTGGTTTTTTTTTTTTTTTTTTATGTTTAGCCGTTTTAATGGCGGGGCATTTGCCATGTAGGCGGCCGGACATTTGCTGTTCTGCATTCCATTCTGCTCGGCAAGAATGGTCGGACGGATACCGTGTCATCCCGCCTGAGGCCGTATGTCCATCTGTGTGTTCTACGCTGTGTGTGAGCGTCGATTTCAACAGCGTCTCAGACGGTGTTTTTGCTGCTCCAATGTCGCACTTGTCTCATTGAAGTGAAGGAAAACTAAAGGGATAACTGGTAGGCACCGCAGGGATGGAGAGNGGAGAGAGAGAGAGAGAGAGAGAGAGAGAGAGAGGGAGAGAGAGAGAGAGAGAGAGAGAGGGAGAGAGAGAGAGAGAGAGAGAGAGAGAGTCTCGCTCCACTACAGTCGCCAATTCCTGAGTTCACTACAAAACTGTTACACCCTAAGAACACTACAAGACATCAGTTTGTCGGCCCAGACTCCAGGCGAACTATCCGATCTCGTGTTCGAAGGAGCGGCGGCCTCCTTCGAGGAGTGTCTGAGTAACGAGTTTCGCAGGCTGGGAACTATACACCCATGGTGAGTGCATTCTACGACCGATTTCTGACAGCTATCCAAGGGATTTCGCACGTGTATAGTGTACAATAAGTGGACCGACGCCGAACTCTCCAAATTCGGAGAGTGTACAGTAGCGTAGCGAGACCCAGAGAGAGAGAGAGAGAGAGAGAGAGAGAGAGAGAGAGAGAGAGAGAGAGAGAGAGAAGGACGTCGAGGAGGAGGAGGGGAAAAAGAAGGGCAAATTGCAGAAATACCGGTTTGAAAACGTATCTTTGCAACTTAACCGAGCTGGGCAGGTATGGTGACAAACGAAGGCGTTTGCGAGGAGCCCAGCTGTTTTGAGGTATATCTATCTATGCCAAAATACCGGTCCCTAACGTTTCAGTCGCTAATATACCTGGCGCTACTACCTTGTTTTGCAACAGACCCCTGGGCCTTGGAGCCCTTGCCTCAGGCCAGGCCGACGGGACCCCTGTTACGAAAGCAGGCTGGCCTCAGGCCTGGCCGACGCGTCCCGACGGGACCCCTTACAAGAGCAGATACCAGCCGGTAAAAAGCTGCACAGAAATCCTGTTTTTTTTTTTTTTTTTTTTTTTTTGGAAAGCTTCAAGTATATTGCACAAAATGGGGCGAGGCCGGGGACCTCACAATTCAACCTGGTGTTGTCCTGGCAGCATCAGCCAGTTTCGCTCACGAGCCAAGCTCGAAAAACCCCCGGTACTCAACATTCATAACATCTATCTTGCTGGAAACCGGGTCCAGCGTCCCATTCTAAATCAACAGACTTTCCAAAAATTAAACCTTGAAGCACCATTAAAAGGGACTGCATACGCAGTGAAGGAATGCTATAAGAAAATTATTCCTGGCTACCATAATGCTCCATAGCGTAATACCAACGCCATGGAATAAAGTCCAGATTTATCTATATCTGCTCTGTCTGTTTATCCGATTTCAGACTGCATCAACCTTCCAGGTTTATCCTCTCTGTAGAGGCCCTCCCACTACTTGATCATGGCGGATCCAACCAGTGAGATACTTCCATTTTTCCCTCCCCCGAAATTTCCACTAGCCTGTTCCCTTTTGCCCAGGACCTTGGGAACCACAGTCGGCCTTTACCTTGGCAGTCCAAGCTTCTTTTCCAATCTGTTTTGATGAGTACTCTCAGCCTCTCAGGTTTGCTTTCACCAGTTGTATTTGTTGATGCATGTTTACTCTTTCTTTGTTGAAAACCTGGGCATTTCTCGCTTTCCGGATCACTTGCATAATTATTCCTCTGCATACCAGGGCTACGTACCCACACCCTTCGGTGTAGTTATATCTGTGGCCTGGAAGCGTGCCATACAGAATCCAATCACCGGTCCATGGAAAGATTCCTCCGGTACAGGCGTCCCGAAAGCCGGTCCACCACTGCCATAGAGTGTCCGACAGCAGGCACTGGACCCACAGGTGACTGTTCGATTCCCAACCCCAACTGCATCTGTTGCAAGTTTGGGGGATGTCCATTCCTCTTACAGCCAGCCAGAGGGCCGTTGGTATTATCTGTAGGCCTTGAGCCCACACCAGACTAGAATCCCGTTGTGACGGTAGCTTCTTCAGAGCTCTCCACAACGCGTCCCAACTGGGAGCCTCCGCCGCTGAGCCTTTTATCTTCATACTGACAGATTGGGATAGGAATATCAGTTTCTCTTTCCCCTTGTCTCCAGCCTATGAGCAGTGTTTCCACCATGAAGGTATCAGCGTTCCCTATAAGAAACATCTGCTTCTTCAGTTGCATCACTCGGACTTCGTGGAGGTCAGCTGTTGTGTGCACCACTCTGTCTTGCACCTTTACTAGTTGCGTTCCCTTTTTGAGAGCGGTCCCTTCTCTCCACTCCTCCACCTTCCAGCCTCCCCTTAGGTCTGGCCCTACCATTCTCCAAACTCGGGACGACTCCTCATCTGACCGCATCCACGTGCCCGCTGTGTGTTCTGAGGTCCTTCTGAGAGTGGCTGCCCACTGACTTGGGATAGCTGCTATTAACTTTGTTTTGTTCTCTGTCACAGACCGCATTCTTGGGAGCTTCAGTTTCAGCTGCTCGTCCGACACCCAGTCATCCTTCTCCTCATCCCATAGATGTTGAATGAGGAGGATTCCTTTTTCGACACATGCCTTCCCAAAATTGCCTATTCCATCCGTCGCCGCGAAATTGCCTCTCTCCGGTGCAAGGATCAGTGGGTTGTCGAATAAGCACTGCGCTGCAATTTCTTTCTTTGTGCCCGGGACGTGTAGCACTTCTGGGAATACCTTTTTCCAGGCTCGCAATATCCCTCTCCACAATCTGGACTTCTTTCTTCTGTCTACATATGATGGGACGAGGATGCATTGCCGCACATCTTCCGGGGCAGACAATGCCCATTCCTACTTTAGTATTTACTCCGCGAGGCGAACCCACAACTTCGTGGGGTTTTCAAATAGGGCTTTGATCACCCATTTGGCCAACATTGCCAGATTTTGCAATTGTGGGTCCAGGAGTCCCAATCCCCCTTCATCCTGAGGAAAAAGCACTGTGTCCCAGGCTGCTTTCATGATATATCCTTCGTCCTCATCTGCTCCTGGTTTCCATAGGTATCTCGCTGCTGGTGTTCTTATGGCTCCGTAGGCCTCCTGACCCAGTAGGCATATGGATAAGGGGAACCACAGTATTGAAAAGGCCGCTCCCGACAATACCAGAGCTCTGCCAAATGTAGAAAGCCTGTAATGTTTGACCCATCCTTGGATCCTTGCTTTGACTTTGTCTGTCAATAGCTGGTCTTGAGTCTTTGAACAGTCCGTGAGGGACACCTGAATTCCCATAAACCTTTCTGAGCTTTCTGCTGGAACCTCTCTGAGCCCCCAGTTCACCTTGAGTGTAAATTGTGGTGGTAGGAAGTATGCTGATTTGGTCCAATTAATGGAAGCCTCAGACAGTAGGCAATATTCATCTATAACTACTTTTAATCAATCAATCAATCAATCAATCAATCAAACCAATCAAGATCCTATAGATTCGATAGGATCTTGATTGGTTTGGTTGATTGATTGATTGATTGATTTGATTGATTGATTGATTGATTGATTGATTGTGTGTGTGTGTGTTTGTGTGTGTGGGTGGGTGGGTGTGTGGGTGCATGTGTGCG
>BFEA01000310.1:1622040-1638960 GCA_003427395.1 Chara braunii | reverse complement strand
TGTGTGCGCGTGTGCCGGGGGGAGGGGAGGGAGGACCCCTCCCCCACCAATCAATCAATCAAACAATCATGTTTGTTGGCACGCTGTGAGCAATTCGGTAAGCGCCCCACTCCCTCGATCGCCTTCATCCGTCGGCCCGCACCAAAACTTCAACCTGATTTCGGAGCGGGCACGCCAGCTACCTCCCCCGTGGCCAATGCTCCTTAAGGGATAGGCTATTTTGTTTCACCTCACGTATTTTAACGGGCTTTCTGCCATGTCATCATGAAGCCTATTTTTTTCTTTTACAGATGAGACTTTTGCGCAAGCGATGAAATATATGGCTCGCTCTACGGCAGACGTGGCTGCGATAACGCTGCTCTTGAGAGTTGATGCAAAAAAGGTGCGATGTGAGATCCTCTTAACAATAGCACAAACAGGAGAGTGGAATATACAGGGAACAAATATACACGAGAAGACGAGAAAAATAGGGAATACAAGACAGAGGGCATACTCACACTGGTAGTAAAAATCACGAAAATCGCCAAATTTGCGATAGTACAGGGTCACACTACGAGGGTTGGCACACAAATGTAGGGAATGTGTTTGCAAATCCCTCCAGCCTACCTGGGTGCAGGGTAGGCAATTTGGGTGCCCCTCAAGAGGTCGATACAAACCCTTTTTTTTTTTTTTTTTTTTTGAACAAAAATCCATGGGTTGGGAGTTGCACCTGCTTACAACCTGGTCTAGCGTCCCTAATTCAAAGAAACAGATCAATTTTTTAGTCTGTGTGCCGGACCCGCCGGGATGGCGGTCCGACAGGGTGGAGAAGAAGGGTGGACGAAGGAGGAGGTAGAGATGGAGCTGGAAGGGATAGCGCAGCTCCGACGCAGACTCCACACGCACGTACTCCACGATCTGCAACAGTGAAGAATGATCAAAAACAGACAACTGCTGGGGTATACCCCCAGCGGACTGACTGACTGAAGTGGATTGGCCTGGTACCGACAGTGGTACCGTGGTACCGGGCAGGACTAGAACAACACACGGCCTGTGGGGTCAGGCCACGGCCTGGTCCCACAGGCCAAACTGGGCAAATAGCCAAATAGGCCCCGATTGTAGGCCAGGGCAGATGAAGGCCCGCTGCACGATCCTCAGACCTGTAATGCATCGCAAGAGCCATAAACACGCTATCCGCAAAAGCATCGGAACTCTGCAACAAAGAAAGCTGAGAAATCTAGGATGCGGAGCAAGCTCCATGCGGAGTCCATGCGATGCAGCCTAAGCTACATAATGTCAAAGGAAAACAAATGTCTGGTATACATATCCTAACTAACAGCAGAAAATGAAATGTAGTATGATACAATCCTAAAGTCCTGGAGGCACTGGCCTCAGTGCTGAAAGGAAAAAAGCAATATGTCACAAGATAATGTCATGTCGCTGAACCACTAAGAGTGGGATGGTCTCAGAGGGGGTGAATGCAGCCTAAGAATCGAAACTCCTAAGGGCAGTCACGCATGAAGGTGGGATAGGTCATCAGGCTCAAGGTGGGAGAGTGGTAGCGAAACAAAAYCAATGACCCTAACAGATAGACCATCAAGGCGGGTAATGCTCGACAAAAGGGAGACACCATGCAGGGTCGACCATGAAAAGGGGAGCTTGGAATAGGGTGGAGCTATGCCGAACTGGAGGCATGCAATAGCCGGCGCTAGGGTGATGAGGGCAGTGGGTGAGGGAAACATGCACACAACTCACCGACTGGGAGAGGGAGCTAGATCTGGGAGCAAGGAAGTCAAGATAACGCTACGGTCCCAATGCCTATGCGATACCAAGGGAGAGCCAAACTCAAAGAGACCCAGCTAAGTGAGAACGCTCATGCGACAGGGGCAAGGGAGTATACAGGGTAGGGTGGTGACGTGAAGTGGTCACGTCCAAAGTAGCTGAAGTCGTCGAAGTAGTCGATGACGTCGATGAAGTAGCAGTGGAGTCGATGTCGAAGCAGAGCCACAAAATGCTGACATCCTGAAGAAGAGATGATGATGGAGTACCTGATGGTGTGAGTCAGTGGGGAAAGATAGAGGATAAGAGTGTCAGTCATCGTAACGCGAAGGGCGACGATGAGTGCGCTGTGGATGCTCAGAGGCGACCGTCTGCGGCTGAGGAACGGCCTCAGAGGGAGCGGGCGCGTCCTCAGCCATCTCAGCGGCCGGAGGAGGAGGAAGAGGGTCTGTCGGCTGAGTAGAAGCAGATGTCTCAGCACGACGAGCACGATCATATGTACGCACCAACATCCTGGCGTGCTGCAAGTGCTCGAGGGGCTCGCAAGTAGCCTCCTCATCAGGGTAGCCCTTCCAACGCACAAGGTACTTTATGCGTGGAGGGGTATCGTCGGTAACTCGGCGTGATACGAAGTCGGAAACAACGAACTCCTCGTGACCGTCCACCATGATAGGTGGAGGGCGCTCATAAGGGTGTCCGGCGAAGCGCTCGGACGGTCTGCGATAAGGACGCAGCAAGGAGACGTGGTAAACATCGTGTACGCGAGCCTGTCGAAGGTAATCAGGTAGCTTCACACGGAAGTTGACCGGACTAGCGGCAGTATCAGAACCGACGGCCTTAAGGATGCGACATGGACCAAAGAAACGACGCCTGAACTTGCGAAGCGTATCTGCTTCGAGCTGTAAGTGGCGTGCGTCGATGAGAACATCGTCACCGACTTTGAATGAATGATCCATTTGTGATCGGTTCGCTCGTGCGGCCATGCGAGTCGGGGAGTCGGCTAAACTCTCGTGTGCGCGCTTCATAATCGCCGCCATGTGGGCGATCCAGTCGTGAAGCGTAGGGCAACGAGTGTCTGGGCGCAACCACGATGGTCGTAGGAAATCCGTGGGTACGCGAGGGTGGTAGCCGAGGTCGCAATAGAATGGCGACATCGCCGTGGCTGGCGAAACAGCGTGGTTGTACGCAATCTCCGCGTAGGCTAAGTGTAAGTCCCACTGCTGGTCATCGCTAACAAACTTTTGGAGGATATTACCGAGAGTTTTGTTGGTGACCTCAGTCTGACCATCCGTCTGAGGGTGGTAAGACGATGAGAAGCGGAGCAGGGATCCGTACACCTCGTGTAGGCGTCGCCAGAATGTGCTGGTAAAGCGTGGTTCACGGTCGGAGATGATGCTCTAAGGTAAGCCGTGATCTCTTACGACTCGGTCGAAGACGATGTCGGCGACCTCACGAGCGCTAATGCGATAGCGGCATGGGACAAAACGTGCACACTTTGTGAAGCGATCGACGACGACCAAGATAGCATCATGACCGCGCTCAGTGGGTGGGCGGAGGGGACCAATGAAATCCATTGAGATGGACTGCCAACGACCCTCAGGTATGGGTAGGGGCTGAAGTAACCCATACGGAAGGTGGTTCACACTGTTCACCTCCTGGCAGGTAGAACACTCCTGGATGTAGGCTTTTACAAAGTCCTTGGACTTCGGCCAGACGTATAGGCGGCAAACACGAGCCAACGTCTTGTGGAAACCCATATGACCGGCAGCTGCCTAGTCATGGAACTCTGCTACAGCCTGGACGTGGAGTTGTCCGGTGGAGGGAACGCAGATACGTGGTTTTAGCTGACCAGATTTGTCATGCCAGTACACGAGGTCGTTCTCCCTGAGGGAGTAGGAAGGAACGGTCTTGCCACTCCGCAGTGTCGCTTGGATGACGAGATAATCGGGGCAGTGAGCGTACTGAGTGCGATACGCGTCGATCACCGATTGATCAACAATGGTGATGGCGAAGGGAAAGCTTAGGCTTCGTGAGGAAAACCTGGACAACTGAGTTGTCCGTGCGCACCGTGAAGGGCGCCCCGTGCAGATAATGACGCCAATGCCGGGTAGCATAAACTACTGCGAGAACCTCACGTTCATCGGCAGTGTAGTTTATCTCGGCAGGCAGTAGCTGACGAGAGTAGAAAGCGGTCGGGCAATCCCCTGCACGAGCCTCGACAGTCCCATCCTCCGCGATGGTCGGCTACTCAGTAACAGGAGGACTGTAAGTGGAGGGAAGTGGTGGGAGGGTAGGCGTCAGTCGAGAAGCAGTGTCAGCAGAAGGAGGGGGAAAAGGAGGAACATGGGGGTAAGGTGAATCGGGAGGAGAGGGAAACACCTGAGAAAGGACAGCTCCTACTGCAAAATCTGACGCATCGGTGGTGAGGATAAAGGGACGATCAAAATCGGGAAGGCGAAGAACCGGCGCACAGGTTACCGCCTTCTTGAGGGTGTGAAAGGCGTCCTCACACAGGGGTGTCCAAGACCACGGCGGGTTCTTCCGGAGGAGTGTAGAGGTAAGGACGTAGGAATACCTAGTGTATCCCTGGATAAAATTACTATAGTAGTTGGTGAGGCCTAGAAAATTGCGAAGCTGCTTGGCAGATGTGGGGACGGGTCACTCTGCAATAGCAGTGATCTTCGCGTCGTCCATGTGGAGACCCTGGTCAGACACATAGTGTCCTAGGAAGTTCACTTTGCGCTGGGCAAAGCGACACTTACTTAGCTTAGCATAGAATCCATGCTTGCGTAAGCGCTGTAGGATATCGCGGAAATGTCTGATATGGTCTTCTAAGGTAGGACTGTAGACCAAGATGTCGACTAGGTATACGAGAATGTATTCCTCAAGGATTTCCCTGAAGATATCGTTCATCGCCGTCTGGAAGGTGGCGGGTGCATTGGTGAGGCCGAATGGCATCACAGTGAACTCGTAGTGGCCGAAGCCCGACCGAAAGGCTGTCTTCGACTGGTCCTCTGCGGCAACGCAGATCTAGTGGTAACCGCTACGAAGATCGATCTTCGTGAAGAGGCGGTTGTCTGCCAGACGGTCAAACAGCTCATCCGCACGGGGCAGGGGATAATTGTTATTAACCGTGTAACGGTTAAGGCCGCGGTAGTCGATGTAGAGGTCGAGAGTTCTGTCCGCTTTGCGAGCAAAGAGGACAGGTGCACCCCAAGGGGAGTTACTGGTTTAATGAAACTCAGTCGAAGGAGATCCTCAAGCTGACGCTTGAGTTCCGTCGCCTCTGGGATCGAAAGTCGGTATGGTGCCTGATGGTGAACACGATAGTCAGGCACGAACACCGCGCATCAGGGGAATCCCGTTGTATGAGAAATACGGGGGAAAGACGTCGCGGTACTCTCGAATCAGGTCGCGAATGGCGGGCTCTAAGTCTATCGTGAACCGTGTGAGTTCCTTAGCGTCTGCGTCGGCACGAGATGTATATGTGGACTCGACGGTCGGCGGCGCAGGGGTCTGGAACGTGGAGGGGGTATCCGCATGCGGATGGGTGTATGTGGAGATGGGAGCCGCGAAGTGGAGGAAAGGTAAGGGGGATCGGGCTCCAGTGAGATGAGCTCAACCTCGGGACAGAGTGGATCGTAGCGAAGAAAATCCATGACGTTCACTGAGTAGAATATGACGTCCTCCTGTCAGATGAAGTGAGCAAACTGACGAGGAGAAGTGAAGGCGATGTCTGGGTGGGAGCCAGAGGGACGAGGGTCCTGGGGAGGTAGGTCTGGGGGGGTGTCACTCGTGGTTCCAATGAAGGGGACTCGAAGGGTCTGGCCGCACTTCGTTTTGAGAACGAGTGTCTCGATCGCCCATTCGGCTTCTGTGCTGCGGAACCGGCGAGACCAGGGAGTGCCAAGGCTAAAGTCATATCCAGTCTCCAGCACCTCGAAGTATGCGGAGGAATGGTAGCGCCTAGGCGTCTGGGTACTATCCGATGGCAGGAGGGTGAGGGAGAAGTGGAGGTCAGGGACCGTCTGATCGAAGAAGCGCTACGTCTTGTTATCTCCGAGGGTAACGAAGATAGGAGAGCGAGACCCAGAGGTAGCTAGGCGAGCTTCCTCAACCACTCGAGGGTGAACGAAATCTCCCTGCGAGCCGGAGTCCCATAAAGCGCGATACACCCTTGTAGACGTCCCTAGGCGGATAGGGATAATGGGTAGGGTGCGATCAGGATCAGAGAGCAGAGCGAAAAGACGACGCAGGACATTGACGAGCCTCGTGAGTCGCTCCTGACGAGCCTGCAGAATGCTCAAGTCCAGGAGAGACGACACAACTTCATCGCGAGTCGCCAGTTGAGCGCTACAACGGGCTGTGCGAATGGCGCGACGCGTCGGAAGTCTCGGGGGAGAAGCGCTAGGTGCGGCGGTCTGCTGGGAGGCAGACGATACTTTGACAGACGACAGGGCAGAGAGAACAGCGTCTGTCATGTCCTGAGGATCCTCTGTTGGGGTAGCCAAAGGGGCAAACCGCGACTCAGTGGTCGGGAAGCCGGCTACGAGCGAGGCCTCAGGGGTACAATGCACCGTGGCTAGCTGGGTGGGGCTGGCCGGGCGGGGCCGGTAGGGGACTGAGATCGCCGCTGACGAGAAATATCAGCGTAGTACCGATCGAGGGTGGTGTGGTATGGACACCGTGAAGAGGTGTGTCCATCCTGGCGGCAACGAAGGCAGCCGCGTCGGGCCTCGAGGGCGGCACGCTCCTCGGGGGATAGAGCTCCGCGAGGAGGGACAAAACCCTGCGGGAGGTCTATCTAAGGAACTGTGGGTGTGCAGGCGCAAGCCTGTGCAACCCGACTGCGTGCACGACCCATGGCAGACATGACCATCTGCAGACGCTCGGCCATTGGGACAGTGTCGTCATCCAAGTGGTACTGGATGACGTCCTGAAGCTCGATGTCCTGGGGGGCGTCCCCAATGGTAGGATCGAGCTCGGCTGAGGCGTCCTATCCATACTCGAGAGAACTATAGTGTCGAGTGAATGGCGCTCCAGGTCGAGCCGGGCGACGAAAACGACCAGCAAACGAGGAGCGGCCTCGGGTGGTACCCAGGGAGTGGGAGGTGGCGGCTGGTCGCGAAGAGGATGGGGCAACGGAGAAGCGACTGCACATCCTCTGGTACTGACACGCAGCCTCGTATGCCTGCTCCGCGGAAGAGAATGATCGCCTCCATAGCTCTAGGTGGTAGTCAGTCGTCAGGCTGACAAGGAACTGGTCTGGGAATGTGACCTCCGGTAGGAACGTCTCGTTACAAACAAGGCGAGCGTCGTGAAACACCCGAATGTGACGCTCCAGGTCGGCCGGTAGAGAGGACGCGGACCAATCTGGTCTGGGTGACGCAATCTAAGGCGTCGGTGGGGTCATGACGAGCGCCGAAACGGTCCTAAAGGAAGGCCGCGAAGTCGGCCACAGTGGGGACCTCACCCACGCGGAGGCGCTGGGTATAATGATCCTCCCACGCAGTGGAAGGGCTACCTCACAATTTGGTTGCGAGCACATCGCACCACAACTCCTGACGGGTGGTCGTCATAGAGAGCGTGCGCGTTGCTATCTACAACCAGCGAGAGACACGGGATGTGCCATCATACTCGGGAATGTCCGTGGTGCGCACATGAGGATGTCCACTGTGCTGATGGCGGGGGGAGAGAGATCGAGGCAAGTGCACTGCGACAGCGTAAGTCGAGGCCGCTGCAGGGGCAGAGGTGGGGGAAGGCTGTGGGCCGTGGCCGCTGGCGGATAGACCAGCAGACGAGGAGGCAACGGCCGCAGGCAGCTGTCCCGGAATAGCCAGGTAGGAGGGAAGAGGCTGAAGAGCAGGTTGAGGAAAACGAGCCTGCATCATGGGGACAGAAGGGGTGGTAGAGGAAAAAGGGTGGGCAGCCTGTGATGGGTGAGGTTGTCTCAGATCGAGAATCTCCGCTTGAGCCTGCGCAACGGTGGCCTGTAAAGTGGCCACTCGCTGGGTGCGCGGGGTCGGAGGTGGAGGGGGCGGAGCGGGTTTCCCAGTGGGAGGAGGAATCCCTGCCTGGGCAGTTACCTGCTGTGGGGGCGGGGGGAAGAAGGCAGGAAGAAGAGGGTGGAGCCGTATTGCCACGACCAGTGCGGGAAGCTGGGAAGCAATACCGATGTAGGTCAATGAAACTGCTGGGCCAGAAGGCGGTACCTGGACCGCAACACCTACGGCAGTAGTAGAGACGGTAGGGGCGGCCGTGGCCGGAAGAACTGCCACAACGGACGGGATGGTCAGAGCGCATCAACACTCGCCACCGCTGAGGGGGAGTGTTGGGCTTGGCCCACAGAGGAGGGGGAACCATGGTGACTCCGTCTCCGGAGTCCTGGGGAGCCGGAATCGGAGCCAGTAGGGGAAGGGGTGTAAGAGCGGTGGGAAGAGCGATGAGGGGAGCCCTTGAGGCGGTCGACGTCGAGGGCTAGCACATTGATTTGCGCTTGCAACGGTCCAAGCGTACTTAGTTGTGCCTGGATTGCTATAAGGACAACATGAAGGTCCATGGTGTCCGCATGGACCTGATCATGAGCCACTGACGGCGCGCTGACCTGGGGTGTGGACTGGATCGCGGCGATCTCCTCCGATGAACTCCCTTCCATGGCCGGAAGAGGAATGCAGCTACTCCTCAGAGGAGTGTGTGGGGAAAGGGGTCCACCGGTAAGAGGAAGGGGACCGCGGGAGCGGAGTGAGTATGTGTGAGTCGGCTCGCCTCGGATTTTGCGGGTCGCGCGTGAGACGAAGGCGCTGAACCGCTCGAGGGGGGAGGATCCGTCCGGGTCTAGGGTGCCCGACGGGAGAAGGCGGGAGAGTAGGAGGGGGGGGGGGGGGGGGGGGGGGGGGGGGGGGGTAGGAGAACCCTAAACCCTAGAAAACCTTAAGAAAACCCTAATCGGAGTTCAGGTGCTTAGGGGAGGGTAGCGGCGACCTAATCAAGAAAAAAGATAATATAGGGGGGAGGAGGAGAGAAAATAGAATAAACAGTGGATTTTCGAGATAAAAATAAAATAAAAGAAAAAAGAAAAATAAATAAAAAAATAAAATGTAAAGAGCGAGGAAAGAGAACTTATTTATTTTTTTGAAAATTTTGGCAGCATTTTCTTACCCCAGTGGGGTCAAAATGTGCAAAGAGAAAGGAGAGACTAGGAGAAGCACACTAATTTTTACAATGCCGCAAATTAAAATTTTCAAAAAAATAAGTAAATAAATAAATAAGTAGATGAATAAACAAGGAGGTGGAGGAGAGTGAAGAGAAACTAACTAAGTTTTGGATTAGAGAAGAGAGAGGTGATACGTAGCTCTTGGGTAACCAAGAGCATACAACTTCGCCAAGATCCACAAGATCTTGGCCTTCACAAACCCCTTGGGAGAAGGGGTCTTCAAGGTGGTGATGAACTGCTGCTGCACATTATCTAGGGTTCGCTGAGATCTTGATCAGCCACCCAGTTCCACTGTAGTGCAGCCCCCTAGCCAGGGGGGTCTTCAAAAAAATCCTCAGCAAACTCCCACGTGGCACTTTTGAAGATGGCCACGGATCAAGAAAGGAGATGTAGAGGGCAAAAACTCTTTTTCCATTAACTTTTCACCCGCTGGGTGAAATTTGGCAAAAAAGGTTTTGTTGGAAAGATTTTTGAAAGCCGCTTCCAACAAGATAAGGCGCAGCATCAGCCACTGCCTAGAGTAATAGTGCTTGTTGAAAAAACAAGCGCAGGTAGTTTTTTTTGAGCTTTTGAAAAAATCACGATCTTTGAAAGATCGTAACTCCTCAACCACCGCACAGAATTAGGCGATCTATAGCGTGTTAAAAGCGGTTCAGCGAGAGCTTTCCAAAAAGCTTAAGATCAATAAATTTGGACTACCAGTGCAGAAGTTTTAATCAAAAGAGTGCACCGGTGTCATTACCAAAGAAAAATAGCGAGCGTCTTTTTTTTTTTTTTTTTTTTTTTTTTTCCAACGCGCAGGGTATCTGATAGTGGGGTGGGTGGGGGAGAGGAGAAGGGAGGGAAGCCTGCTCTGATACCAGTGTGCCGGACCCGCCAGGATGGCAGTCCGACAGGGTGGAGAAGAAGGGTGGACGAAGGAGGAGGTAGAGATGGAGCTGGAAGGGACAGCGCAGCTCCGGCGCAGACTCCACACGCACGTACTCCAAGATCTGCAAAAGTGAAGAATGATAAAAAACAGACGACTGCTGGGGTATACCCCCAGCGGACTGACTGACTGGACTGGACTGGCCTGGTACCGACAGTGGTACCGGGCAGGACTAGAACACCACATGGCCTGTGGGGTCAGGCCACGGTCTGGTCCCACAGGCCGAACTGGGCAAATAGCCAAATAGGCCCTGGCTGTAGGCTAGGGACGATGAAGGCCCGCTGCAGTCTGTAAGAATACCTTTCCTCATGTACTATCACTATCCTACGGTCTCCTACCCTGAGCAGACAATGGTCTCCAGAAGGAAGTGCATCTACTTGGACCTCTTCACCCCATTTAAGGAGCGTCAGATATACCTGTACAATCTGGTCTGTCATGACCGCGTGGGGGCATGTTTTAGACAGATCTAAAACTCTACATTTCAGAGGAGGATTTCACCATATCAGACTGGGATCCCTGAACCAAGCCAGACCCACTCAGGTTCCTTTTAGAGGTGTCTAGTAGTTCGCAGCTAGGACACTGCGCTTGAGTAGATTGTGTTTAATAGATTCGCGTGCTTTCTGTTTTCGTTAAGGTCGTGTAGTACAATGAGGCTAGGAGAGGGTTCCTTTGGGGTTTTTGAAAGAAAAAAAAAGGTGAGATCGCTGTCATCCCTAAGACCGGTTGTTGAAGCAGCTTGGAATGTGGAGAACTAGTGCAGATTGTTAAAAGGTTTTGGAGGTCGGTGTCAGCCTTTCTCGTTTGGGAAAACAAGGGAATATCAAGGCTATATGAAAGGACCTAAAGGAGTGTATGGGGGTTGTAGTTGCCGTTTCGTGGGGGCAGGGCGCCACAATTGAGAACAAATCTTCCTCGAGAACAGCGAAACATACACCACGAAGTGCCATAATTTTTCGGTGTGTGTGCATGTGGCGGCTGGTGGAAAGAGGATGCCACATTTATCGTAATGCAGCGGCTTTACTACCTGTTTGCATTCCATCAATGGACGCCTCTGCCACCTCGAAGAACCCATTTTGTCGATCGCCTCCTGCTGTTTCTGTATGCCGAAGAGGGACAAGCTGAAGAACCAGTAACAACAGTGCCCCCCTTACTCGGGTGTACCTCCCAGTGCTCCCACACCATCCGCGAGCACTTGCCATCGTCCCTTTCCCCTCACCATTCACAACCAATACTCCCGTTTCTCCTATCACTGCTTTCTGCTTGGTGCTTGTCATCTTTGTTGTTCTATTTTTTTTCTCTCTCTCTCTCTCTCTCTCTCTCTCTCTCTCTCTCTCTCTCTCTCTCTCTCTCCTTTTTTTTTTCCTGATTAAATTAAATAATATTTTTGGTCTCCCGTTGTCTCTACAAGCCCGAAAAACAACAAACTTGAGAACCGGTAGCAACAATGTCCCTCTTTCTCGTGTGTACCTCCCCAATCATCTACAAGCCCTTGCCCATCATCCTTTTTCCCTCACAATTCAAAATCTTTACTCTTATTCCTGCTCTCATTGCTTTCTGCTTGTTGCTCGTCATCTTCATTGTTCTGGTTTTTTTTTTTTTTTCTCTCTCTCTCTCTCTCTCTCTCTCTCTCTCTCACACACACACACACACACACACACACACACACACACGCACACACACACACACCCACGCACACACACACACACACACACACACACACACACAAACTCAGTTTTTATTAATAATATTAATAATTAATAAAATTAACAATTAATAATAATTCATCATTAAAAATAAAAAGGAAAATGAGTAAAAAATTAAAAAATAAACGTAAATATTAATTCAAAAAAATAAAATAAAATAAAATAATAATAATAATAATAATAATAATAATAATAATAATAATAATAGTAAAATAAATAATAATAGAAAAATAATTGGTTTTGATTCTTATTTTTAAATAAAATAAAATAAAACATATAAAAAATAAAATATAAATAAAAAATAATGTTTCGGGGCCGAAAAATAATAATTTCGGGGCCTAAATTTTTTTTTTTTCGGGGCCTAAAAATTATTTTGGGGCCTAAAAATAATAATTGTTTTCTAAATTTTTTTTCGTGAGTTCTCTATAACTTGAGGTACATGCCTATAACTTTTCAAGTCATTGGGCACAGCCAAAAACAAATTAAAAATCTCCAAAGATGGCGGTGTCAAAACGTGTTCGCCCATGTTTGTTTTCACTTTCTACTTTTTGTTTTCACTTTAGTTTGAGGTCTGAACAATTTTATTATTTTTTTAAACGTTTTTAGTGGTTTTTGCATAATGTGAAGTACACTTCTGTAAATTTTCAGGGCATTTAGCTATGCAAAAAAAAAAATGAAAAATCGCCAAAGATGGCAATTACGAAAACGTGCTCGCGCTCTCGCTAAATTTAATTTTAAATTTATTTTTTGTTATTTTTATTATTAGTATTTGTTTTTGTATTTTATTTTTATTTCAAATTGGGTAAGGAATTTGGATGTAATGCTTAGGTAAATCTTGTTTAATTTGTTTTTCTTCATAACGTTTTTTTTTTTTTCAGATTTTTTTGWTTTGYTTTTTTTTTTTTTTTTTTTTTTTGAGTCCGCGTTCAGCCCGAACGGCTGAACACATCCCCAAGGGGTCCCATACGTTTGGGCTTTCGGGTTCGGGCGTTCGGCCCGTCCCGAACGTCGGTTACCCTGAAAAAAATAACAATAAAATAATAAAATAATAATAAGATAATAATAAAATCATAAAATCATAAAATAATATAATTAAATAATTTTAAAAAAAAAAAAAAAAAAAAAATTGAGGTTATAAAATAATAAGTAAATAAAGTTAACAATCAATTAAATAATTTATAAAAATATAAAATATAAAATATAAAATACAGAAGTTCTTTTTTTAAATTTATCGTTTTTCCTTTACAATGAATAAGCCAATTATTATGCTCGCGAGAATGATGATATGATTGATAAGCTTATCCGATGGTGACTTAGAAACTCAACTTGAAAACTGCTACAGTAATTTATACTAACCTCTACACAAAACATAAAAATTATGTGAATCAAATTAAATGGATAAAAAATTAATATCTTTTACAAGTTGGTCATCATCACTTCATAAATTGAACAAGCCTATCCCAAAATCATGCTCGCTAGAATGATGATATCCTATGAACCTCAACTAAAGAACTTCTAGAATACAAAAAAAAACTGATACCTATACACTAACTTTAACAAAATAAAAATTATGGGACTCACATACAGACAAAGTTACGTACACAAATACAAAAAATAAAAAAACTACCTCACTGCGTCAAGAATACCGCAAAAAAAAAAAAAGGAAAAAAAAAAAGGAAAATAATTAAAAAAATGAAGAAAAGCATATAACGACAGACTAAAATACACAAACGACAATACTTTTATCAGGAACACCCTCTTGAAAATTTCAGAAAAACAAAAACTCGTGATACTCCTCCAAGTAGAATGGTACGAAAGATAATGTAGCGGACCTCTGGTTGGCCTGTAAGACCAGCCCCTTGGCCTGTTCTCAAAGGCCTGTGTTGTATCTGGGGTAGTCATGTCCAGGGCGGTACCTCTGTCAGTACCAGCCTGTCCAGTCCAGTCCAGTCAGTCCGCTGGGGTATACCCCAGCTGTTGTCTCTTTTTTGGATCATTCTACATTCGCACACTTTGGAGCACGTGCGTTGGAGTCTAGCGTGGTAGTTGCGCTGTGCTAGCTCGCTCCCCCTTGTTCCTCCATCTTTATCTCTATCCCAAGCGGAGCACCATTCCTGGTGGGTCCGCCACAGTGGTATCGGAGCGGGAACGCTTCCCGCTCCCATTTGCCACACCGCACAACAGGGAAAACAACAAAACCCGACAGTGGGGTTTTTCGCTGTGTTTGGTCTGTCCGCGCAGAAAACAGCGGGAAAATTTGAAAAAAGGTGCAGCAGCAAGGAGTTGCCACGTGGCACGAAAAGAGAAGCAGCGTCACGACGCGTTCGCGCAAGCGTCAGGGCCAAGGTCGAGGCACACTTGCTACACACCCACGCGCCCCGCTGCCCCGCCTCACCCCGCCCCGCTCCCGGATTTTATATTATCAAGATTCTGGGATGCACGCTGCCACCAAGGGTTTGAACCTGGGCAGCTGTTGGCTATGCGTGTGCGTAGCTGCCGCTATAACACACTCCTCACAGTGTGTTTATGGCTGTGTAGTGCGGCACACAGTTGTTACAGATGTGCGTGCCAGCTATTTACCCCCCTCCCCCCCGGGGGCGAGCAGCGGCCAGCAGGGCAGCAACGGCTGGGCTAATATTTGCCCCCCCCCCCCCCCCTCGTGGCTGTTGCTACCTGCGCACGTGGCCATTTGAAGTGCCACGTGGCAGCTTGCTGTAGAACTGAAGACCCCATGATCAGGGGGCTGCTCTACACTGGTGAGGGTCTGCTCACACAACATACCCTGGATGTGCAGATTTGCAGTACCGCTGCTAGGGGATGATCAAGATCTCAGCCCCCTCTTTCCTCCAGTAAAGGTCAGGACCCTCCTAGTCTTGCTATACCTTGTGCCCTTGGAGTCACAAAGGGCCAGGTATTATCTCACTCTCTTCCCTCTCCCTACTTACCCACTTTCCCTACCTTTTTTCTCTCCTCTTACTCACCCCCTCCACTTCTTCCTCTTCTGCCTCACTCACTTCCCTCTAATCACTCTCACCACTCATACCCCTCTTCCCACCCCACCTTTCCTCCCACCACCCACTATTTTACTCTACTTTATTAATTTTGTTTTTTTCTTTCTCCTCTTTTCTCTTTGTTGCTTGATCCCTCCCCACCCTTCCCATCCCTTTCTCTCCCATTCTCTCACCCTCCTTTTCCCCAACTACAACCCATCACTTCGCCCCATCTCCCCCTTCACTTTTTTTCTCTCTTTCACCGATTTCTCCCCTTTCTCCTTACTTTTTCATTCCTCTTTCCCCCAACTTCGAAATTTTTTGTTTTTCTTCTTTTTATCTTTCTTTTGACTTATATTTCCTGCCTTTTTCAAAAATTCGAATTATCTTATTCTCCACCCTCTTTTCTCATTTTATGATTTCTTTCATTTTATTTTTAATTTATTTTGAAAATTTGAATTTCTTTGCGGCACCCTTAAATCTGATTAGGAGTTAGTCATTCTTTCTTTCGGCACACATTCCAACCCCGTAAGGGTAACGAAGTGCTGCCAAAATTTTCTGTTTTTTTTTCACTTAGTCTTTTTCAGCACATTTTGACCATTTGGAGGTAGCGTGGTGCTGACAAAATCTTCTCATTTTACTTTGTCTTTCTTCTTGGCGGCACACTTCGACCCCATGGGGGTGAGGAAATGCTGCCGAAAGTTTTAAAAAATCAAACACTTAATTTTTCTTTACCTCCTCATCTACTTATTTATTTATTTATTTATTTATTTAGTGTTTTTTTATTTATTTTCTAAATTTTTTAATTTGCGGGATTTTGAAACCTAGTCTGCTTATCTTGGTCTCTCCTTTTCCTTGGCGCATTCATGAACCCATGGGGGTATTGGGGGGTAGGAAAATATTGCCGAAAGTTCTAAAAAAATAAATATTATTTCTCTCTTCACATCTCTGTAGCACAACGAACATGTTCGGAGTTTTTTCGAACGTCCGAATATGTTCGGGTGTTCGGCCGAATGCCACCTAACGGAAAAGTTTTTCCGAACGTCTGGCCAAAGCGCACGGACTTTGTAAAGGACTATGTCGCAGAGTGTCCCACCTGTCAGGAAGTGAACAATGTGAACCAGCTGCCTTATGATTTCGTCCAACCTCCTCCTATTCCTGACGGTCAGGCAGTCCATCTCGATGGACTTTATCGGTCCTCTTCATCCTCCGACCCCCTGCGGTCATGATGCTATCCTGGTCGTCGTCGACCGCTTCACGAAGCGTGCACGCTTTGTTCCGTGCCGCTATGCCATCAGTGCAAGTGAGGTCGCCCATATCGTGTTTGACCGAGTCGTGCGTGACCACAACTTACCTCTGAGCATCATATCTCACAGTGACCCGCCCTTTACCAGCCGATTCTGGCGACGACTCCACGAGGTTTACAGCACCCTACTCCGCTTATCCTCGTCTTTAAGTTACCATTCCCAGACTTGTGGTCAGACCGAGGTCACGAACAGGACTGTCGGAGATATTCTCCGAAACATTTTTTTGACGACCAGCAGTGGGATCTTCATCTTGCCCACGCGGAAACAGCCTACAACCACACCGTCTCGCCAGCCACAGGGATGTTGCCTTACTATTGCGACCTCGGCTATCACCCTCATGTTTCCGCGGACTTCCTTCGACTGTCACAGATGCACCCCGACACGAGTTGTCCCGCGCTGGATGATTGGGTTGCACACATGACATCGATCATGAGGACCGCGCATGAGCACATAGCCGCTTCCCAGACTCGCATGACAGCACGTGCAAATTGATCGAGGATGGATCATTCATTCAAAGTCAGTGATGATGTGCTTATCGACGCCCGTCACTTACAGCTCGAAGCGGACATGCTTCGCAAATTTCGACGTCGCTTCTTTGGCTCATGTCGCATTCTCGAGGACGTCGGCTCTAATACGGCTTCTAGCCCTATCAGCTTCCGTGTGAAGTTGTCCGACTACCTACGCCCTATGAATCTCCCTCGGTGGCAGCCAAGCGCGGCCAAGTCTGCGGCAGCGGCTAGGTCCGTTACCTCGCGCACGTGTCCGTGCAGCCACGCAACTTTGCGGCCCCATGGCGGCTAGTGGGGAGGGGGTTGGGGATTTGGGAAGTGCCATGGGGTGGCGCAACTTAAACCTCATCCCCTACAACAAAGAAAAATAAAAAAATATATATTTTTTGGGGGGGGATGGGTTGGCAGTGAGTGAAGATAATTGAAAATAAATAAATAAATGAATAATGCGGTTTTTTTTTTCCCTTGATTTATTGATTGATTGATTGATTGGTGGGAGCGGGGTCGCCCCA
>BFEA01000310.1:1603135-1615892 GCA_003427395.1 Chara braunii | reverse complement strand
CTTGATATGTACATGTACCTATACATGTACCTAGACCCCGAACGACAACTTGATCTGTACATGTACCTGGACCCCAGCTGCGACCACAGGTCCATGAGGGCTACTAGTAGTACAATGGGGGGAACTGGTAGAGTGGCAAAATTCAAAAATGTATTGAATTATCCCCGCGATTTATTCACGGTCGAGATGATTTTTTTAATTTTTGTGTATATTTTTCCTGTATAGATCGCCACCAAATCAATAGACTCTCAAATTTACAAAGTTGTTGGGTCATCTTTCTGATTGTAAAACATCGCGAAAGTTTTTAAGTAGTAAACATGGAAAATATGACGAAACAGCGCGGCATTTACTTCACCGTTAAATGTTTTTTTTTTTTTTTTCTTATATTTTTCCTGGAAAGATCACGGCCTAATCTACAGGATGTCAAATTTTCAGATTTTTTTGCCGATTTTTCTGAGCGCGAAAAGTCGTCCAAGTTCGCGCTTGAAAATGTTTGACTTGGACCCGCCTGCGCCTGCCCGATCGCCGCCTCCCCTAGGAAAGTCCATTTCAGGCCAGCGGGGGTCACACTGCGACGTTAGGGTTCGGACACACAGGCACATCCTGGCGTGCCAGCAGGCTGACGTGGGATACACTTCAAAAGACAACAGTCCCCAAAAAGAAACAGGGACCCAGTCCACCTGAGCGGTTAGCTCAGGTGGCAATTGGGTATTTCAAAATCTGTGTGTGGGTTGCAACCCCAACGCAACCGTTGTGGACGAACTTAAAATACTTAACATAATATATATATATATAAATATATGTATGTATGTGGGTGGGTAGGAGTGAGTGTGGGTGGGCGGGCGGGTGTGTGTGGGGGGGGGCTTTTCTTTTTTCCATTTTCCCGCCTGCCGGAAAACAAAAAGAAAAGAAAAGAAAAAAACTGGGGAAAGTACAAAAAGAAAAGAAAAAACAAAAAACAGGGGGGGGAAAAAAAAGTGGACGCCGACCACCAAACAAAAAGAAAAACAAAAACGAAAAAAGTAAGAAACGACAGACCGAAAACGAAAATGCTATAAAAAATAAAGGTCGGGGCACGCTAGAAGGATTCAAAACGACACGCCAGAAGGAGAAAAAAAAAACTAAAAGTAAAGAAGATAAATACAAAATTACAAAAAGAACACAAAATCAAAAAAAAAAAAAAAAGGGTCAGGGCACGAAACGACACTTTCTTGCTATTCGACGGCGGGCGCGTTCAGATATGAATGCGCATCGACACCCGCCCTGTAGCCGGCCCGGTGGGCGCTTTCTCTCGTTTAGTGGCGCGCTGTGAACAATTCAGTACGCGCTCCTCTCTGCACAACGCCCCTCCCTCGATCGCCTTCATCCGCCGGCCCGAATCAAAACTTCGGGCTGATTCCGGCACGCAGCGGAACACAATGTCGGTGCGAATACCCTTACAAGGGTATCCGCCCTGGTTTTTGCAAGTGACAAAAAAAATAGTTTTGGTTTAGAGTTTAAGTATACCGCTCTAAGCACGGCCGCGTCTGTAATTGCATTGACTAGGTGGTTGACCACAATAGCGAGTGCGTGGGCTCTCAGGTTTAGAGCGCGCATGATCTTTTTCTGTTGTTGATCGTAAAGCCGGCCCAGACCTCGGTCGTTTTGCTTGGTGATATTATTATTATTTATTTATTAAGCAGGAATTAAGGATATTTTTCTTTGATTGGTACATTTAAACGAGCCGAGCGCACGTGCGGGGAACGACCCCGGCGACGACATTGGTGACGACGGCACGACTTCGTGCGGTGAACGGGGAGTGTAGGATGGCGCGCGGGGCAATTATGGCACGGTAAGAGCAAGCCGGCGCTGGCACTGGGAGCCGCACAGCCGTTTGTCGGGCCAAAGCGCCGCACCACACCGCCTTGTATGATACTCTGCGGGCGCTGGTCTCAGGCTTGGGCATAGCCCTATAGGTTACAACATCGAACTATTGCTACGGAGGTTCTGGGGTCGAGGTCGGCGAGCGTCGGCGCAACAACTGCAGCAGAGCGTGCGGATAAAAACCGAGGGGTTGAGGGTCGACATGTTATCCCCCTCTGGTTCTTGTTGATAGACGTAGCGGCGGGGCCGATCCATAGGACCGGTGGGGCTTTAGCAGCCCCCGCACAGTGCATAGGGGTCCTTATTTATGATATTTTATGTCTTCGATTTTTTTTGGTTTTTATTTATTTATCTATTTGTTTTTCCTTTATTGTTATGCACAGCCCCTCTTTGGCCCGGAGCGCGGTACCGTGGGTGTAGCAGGCACCCAAGAGCCTAGCTCACTGGGTGCACCATTGAACTGTTGAAATACGGAACGCGTTCAAACCCAGATGATGGGCTTTGATGAGTAAAAGCCGATTATTCCGAATTGACTGACGGTCGGGAGCTACATCTTTATTAAGTGAAAAAGGCCTAATAGCTCTAAGCTTGGGCATAGCCCCTATAGGTTAGAGCATTGGACTACTATCCAGCAGGTGCAAGGATAGAGGTCTACGGTTTGCGACAAGGGAGCAGTGGAGCGAGGTGAAAAGGCTTGAGGGGTTGATGGGCCTGGAACCATCCCTCTCACCTTTTGTTGTTGCGTAGCTGAGCGTGGGACTAACGGGCAGGCTAGGAGGGGTGCCGAGACTCAGGCCCGGCTACCGCTTGGGTTTTTTTTTTTTCTTTTTTTATATATATATATATAAGTATACTTATTTTTTTTATTATTATTATTTATTTCTTTTGTTCGCGCCCGTATGTGGACGCGAAAAACTCGGTGGGTACATCCATAAAGTGGTGAAATACAGACCTGTATTCGAACTCAGATGTTGGGACTTGACGAGTAAAACCAATGATTCTGACTGCCCCGGGCCATTTCGCAGGGCCGCGAGGTGTTGCGGGGTGTGTCCTTCGGGACATCCGTAAAAATTGGAACGATACAGAAAGATAAGCATGGGCCCCGGGCAAGGCTAAGTTGTATAAAGCGGGGGAAGCTTTTTTGTTTTCTTTTGGTTTTGATTACCCGATTTTCGTCTTGCGGTGCGTTCCTTGCGCGGCCCGATCGGAAGTACATTACACTGTCGCGATGCGCTAAAGCACGGGTTGACGACGAACTGAGGAGAGGGAGAGGGCAACGCTAGTGCAGGAAGGGGATAGCAAGGGCGGTGGGATGGCCAGACGTGGGAATGAACGTGTGCAGGCAGGGCGGACATTATGAAGACAGGGACGCTAACACTGTCGGGGGTATGTAGGATGAGTGGGGTGAACCTGGGCGTGATACTGCACCAGGGGCATACGGTAGTGAGTGGTGGTAGAGGGGAGGGATGAGCTCGTAGCTCACCCGTTTCGTGTTGGTTTTAGGTGGGGAAAGATAGTAGGTCGGGGGTTTTCAGACCAAACGAGTGTGATCGTGAAGTCAATTTGACTAGAGAGTTAGTAGGAGAAGTGGTAGTAGGAAGAAGAAGTGCGCAGAGAGCATCGAAAGAAAGTGAAGGAGGGAGTGAATAAACCTGGCGCGAATTCGCGTCGGGTGCATTCGAAGTTGAGAAGCTGTGAAGGAGAGGGCATGGTTGCATCGAAAAAAGCTAGATCTCGCCCGTTTCTGAACGAAAACAGGCGAGTGAAAAGTCGAAATCACGGTTTCAGAGTACTGCGAGTTAGAATATGAAGTTAGTTTCTGCGATAGGTCAGTAGAAAAGGAGATTGACGAGAGAAATGGTGTGTGTGGCTATGGCGGAGGGGGAGAAAAATTGCGATAACTCCGCCAGTCTTTGGCCGTTTTCTACAAACGAAGGTGCTGGGGTAGTATTTTAGAGCACTGCGATTTAGTTGGTAAAGTTAGATTTAGGGGAGGAACATTAGTTTTTGCGCTATAGAGAGGTGAGGTTGCGCTTTGGAAACAGCTTAGCAAACTTCGATGCACCCGGCCGTGATTTAATTGAATATTCATTTCGATTTGCCTATAATGAAGAAGGGGGGGGAGTGAATTTGCCTGTGCTATGGGAAGGTTCGTTCGTACGTACCTGAATGGCCTCCCGTGGAGGATTCGTTCTGTTCTGCTTACACGATTGGCCAAAGCAGCACGAAGTAGGCGCTCAGTCGGGGGCTGCTCGTAGCCGATCTATGGGCGTGAAGGTCGAGCGTCGAAGGTACCTGGGGCCAGCGCTTGGAGGGGACTGTAAGTGTATTAGCCTGGCCATAGGGTCGGCCGGGTGCGTCCGGAAGTAGCAAGAGATTCAGCCTCAGTGTTTTCTAAAGATCGCCCTCTTTTGGGCACGTGTTGTCCTTTGTGGTGGTTGCTTCTGAGCTCGAGTAGGGGGAGCACTTGCTTTGTCAAGTTGCTTTTTTTTTTTTTTTTTTCAGCTTTCCCCCCCGCTGGCTACTGTTAGATTTCGCTACTGACGACGTCAAAGTGGTAGAGAGAGACTGATATGAATACCGGGGCATTCCTGCCTCCTGAACAACGTCGAACTATCTGGCGTTCAATGTGATTTCGCCTCTGAAGTCCCCCCCTTTCTCTGCTCTTCACCTTTCGTACGTCGCGGCTGCCGCTCCCTCGGACTACTAGGAAGTGGCTAACTTTTGCCTCGGTGGGGAAGGTTTCCTCCTAGTTCTGGAGGACTGCTGTTGCATGCTGCTACTGACCATTGAGATGCTTGGATGTTGCAACATCCCTTGTCGTTGTTACTGGGTACCTTGCTGATCCGACTGCGTTTCTGCTACAATAAGTGTTGAGGTTGCTACAGGCCGCCGTGCTGTCGGCTACGGTTGTTTAGAGGTCAGGGTTGTGGCCTACAGTTGACCCTGTTTGGCCTAGCCGTGATCCGTGGCCCCCAGCCTGGCGAGTAAAATCTCTCTCACAAGTGAACCCGGCCATGTTCTCGGCCAAGACCATTCACACATTCGCAGGCTATGTGCTACATGACTGAGGGATGGCGGAAAAACGGTAAGTGGGGAGGAACGAGGAGGATACGGGAAGAGGAGAGAGAGAAGGCACTGAGGCGTGCACCGGTTCCTAGTGAAGGCCTGCATGAAAGGAGTCTGCCGCGGTCTCTCGATTTGCTGCTGTGGCATGCTCGGATGGTGCACAGGTATTGTGAGCCGGACTGAGCCGGACTGTAGTTGACCTGCATTTTTGCAGTGTGGGGCCGCCGCCTGGCAAGGTGTGAGGGAGATGTGCACTATTGTGCGCTGGCAGCGCTGGCTGAGGTCAAGGCAGTAGGGCTTGGTGACATGTTTAGGCTTGCCAAGGGCATCACCACTGCGACTCGAAGGTTCGTTGAGAGAGGTCGTTCCAACAGTTTGACTTGGTCGGTGGCTGCACGTTCTTGGCCATCATTGCGGGGCCCTCAGGCGATCCAAGATTACAAGGCCCTCTCTTGCGAGACTGAGAGCATCATTCTTGGATCTGAGAGTCTCTACCTTCTATTTCTATTCTTTTCTAACTCTCAGTCTAGTTCCGGTTCTAAGAGGAAGGCGGCAGGCGGGATTGCAACCCGTAGGACCGTGTCAAGAATCTGTGGGGAGTCCACCCACCGATTGCGGGAGCTCTGCCGGAACCTAGGCGAGGTTCTGGAGGCGGGGAACCATCAGGTATAAACCTTTTTCTGTACAAACTACTATCACCCAGTTTTGCCTATTTCCCTGTAATATGGCTGCTGTATACGTGAGATTGTCCCTATGGTTTTTGCTTTCTCTTCAGGACCTAATCAGATTGAATGGAAAAAATGTGTGAGAGTGAAGCTTAAGTTTCATCTTTGTTATGATTGAAAGCAGGCAAAGGGATAAACTGGGGGGAATATGGGAGGAAGGTAGTTTTGCATGCGTTTAGAAGGGTCAACCAAAGCGTGAGCATTGTTTCTACTGTGAATAGCTCAGGGCTATGTTTATTTGGCTGTTTTCTGAAGGACCAGGCATTGTTTCTACTGTGAATGGTCTGGTTGCTATGTTTATTTGGTTGTTTTCTGGAGGACCAGACATTGTTTCTACTGTGAATGGTCTGTTTACTCTAAGTTAACTCTGAGGGTTTGCCTGATTGAAGGGGTTTAAATTCTTGTTTATTCTGAGGGAGGGTTTTTGGTCTAAGGCTAAGCATTGTTTCCATGGTGAATGGTTTAGCCTGAAAACCACGCACATAAATTAAACTGAGTATAAAGGAAAGTACTTTGTGTATATTTGTATGTGAACTGGCAGTTGGGCATTGTTTCTATTGTGAATGGTCCACTGTTAAGCCATATCATTAAGAAAAGAAAAGGGAAAATACAAAGTATAAGTGAAAAATAGTTTGGGCAAGCTGAACATTGTTTCTACTGTGAATGGTTCAGTCCCCTGCCCATATTTGTCTTTTCATTTTAACAAAGTCAGAGAAATACTAAATCTTTGGATATTAAACAACTCAGGGCGACAAGGTATTGTTTCCATGGCGAATGGCGCAGTCATCTGCCCAAAAGAAGAAAGATGTAGTTGTGCAACCTGTTCGTGTATATCATAAAAACAAACAGGGTATTGTCTCCATGGCGAATGATCCAACTCTAAGTCTTATGTTAGATGGGTATAAGGATTCAAGAACTTGAAAATTCATGAACTATTTATATGGAATGAACTTGGGATGGTGAGAGTGCTTACATTCGTGGTTTGGTTTGCATGTGACTGGATGGGATGACTAGTTTGTTTGTGTTTCAATTTTATAGGTAGTTGCTTTAGTTGCTCGCCACGTGCTAGAGCCATAGGAGCTTAGTGTCAATTCTTGCATTTTCTGTAATAATTTTTTTTACTTAGGTCAATTTCTGCATTTTCTGAGATCTTTCTTATATTTGGCTTTGTATAAATCTTGGCAAGCTACTTTTCCTACGGGAAACGATGCCGAAATTTCTACAAATCCAAGAAGTTAGCCAATTTTTGACTTGTCAGAGTTCAACTTGTCTTTTCCATATATCTGACTCAATATAAATCTAGAAAGTCTCCTTTTCTAGAGGGAGTGCTGCCAAAATTTTTATTAATTCAGAGAGTGAGACAAAATTGGACTTTGAGAAGTCAAAGTTATTCTGAAATTCTGGACCTCGCTTTGTATAAATTTTGGGAAAGCACTTTTCTAGAGGGAGTGCTGCCGAAATTTTTGCAAAACTGAGGAGCTAGTTAAATCTTATCTAAATTGAACTCAAGTTTGTCTTGTGAGTTCAAACCTGACTTAGTATAAATCTGGAAAGTCTCCCTTTGTAAAGGGAGTGCTGCCTAAATTTTTACTAAATCAGGGAGTTAGACAAGATTTGATTTTCCAGGAGTTAGCGATTATTTTTCTGCTTTTTATCTGACTTAGTATAAATTTGGAAAGTCTCCTTTTCTAGAAGAGGTGCTGCCCAAATGTCTACTAATTCAGGGAGTTAGATAAGGTTTGATTTTCCATGAGTTAGAGATTATTTTTCTGCTTTATATCTGATTTAGTATAACTCTAGAAAGTCTCCTTTTCTAGAAGGGGTGCTGCCCAAATTTCTACTAATTCAGGGAGTTAGACAAAATTTGGCTTCCCAGAGTTGAAAATTATTTATATTTTTTATATTTAGACTTAAATAAATTCTGGAAAGGCACTTTTCCTACGGGAGCGCTGCCGAAATTTTCTTAGTTTAGAGGAGTTAGATTATATTTCGATAGGTGGCGATTCAGACAATCCACCCTAACTAAGGGAGAGTCTGCCATTAGTCTACTTTTGTTTGGGGCACTAGCTTAGAGGTAGGCTTGGACTTAGTTGGCAGGTAGCTTGAGTAAGAATGTGCTATGGAGGTTTATCCCCCATATGCTGATGATTTAGCGTGGGCTTTTGACCTATCTTGTGTTACAGGTCGTTTGGGGTATCTGATTCAAGATCAGGAATAGATTCAGCCTGATCCCTTGAGGATCATCTTCTGTTATCACAGATAACAAGTCGGTTGACGACTGAATTTCAACTCTCCCTCCACACTCAACCTAAAAAGCTTTAGCCCTGGTGAATTTTTATTGTTTCATTATGGTTTCACCCGGGCTTTTATTGAATGACCATTTAACAAAGGTATGGAGTATTTAATTAAGGTTGGTTGGACAGGAGGATTGGGGCTGCATGGTTAAAGCGAGGGGTATGAATGTCGAAGGCGGTTGGGGTTGACTCCGTGTAGTGTGTGGGCTGTCGATTTGGTTCGTTGATGTGATTGCAGGTATGTGCTGTGAATCAGATTCTGGATTTGGTTGACTGCGATCACATATATACGTATTATTGTGAGAGACCCCAGTGAGACTGTGAGAAGTGATCGTCACATACTTAACCTTTATATATGTATACATGGGTATACTTGGGATGAATGTTTGCATGGGTTGAAAAGCCCCCATACTAAAGTCCTACTCAGAGGCTGAGACTGAGGGGCTTAGGGGAGGCCTCTCCTTTTATTTTTGTTTCTTGCTTTTTGATGATTTTCTTAGTCAGACGTTTGGTCCTGGGCCGGGATTCGAGGTCCTTATCCAGGACATCCCAAGCCCTAGGCTCTGCAGGGGAGGGGTTTTCCCTCGCGCAGAGCCTAATTAATTTGCCTACCGAGACACTCAGACCGAGAGCCGGAGGTGCCGCGGCGGCTGCACGGCTATTCCTTCAACCGTGCAATGTCGTGAAGGGTTAGACCCTCACGACACTTCGATTCTCACACTTGAGTGTCATAAGCGGTACTCGGATCCACGAGGGACCGCTTGATTATGGGCACTACATAGAACGCCATCATTGCGACTGCTTGCATACGCCGGCATTGCAAATCGATATGAGTCAGCCCTGCGTCCACGCAATTTAATACTAAGTTCAGCGCGACGCCTATCCGATTTCCGCGCCGGAAAGTTATGCTTTGGCTACCGAGGGGCTAGGAGCGTTGTCGCGTCGTTTGTGTTGTGTCGTTTCGTATATGTGTTGTTTTTTGTGTATGTGTGTTCGTAAGTGGAGTACGCGTAGTGTGTGGAATGCGTCCTAGTCGACCGACGACGGGTCGCGCTTGGGACCTCAGCCCCCCAAGATGCCGATTCGCGTGCGGGTTCGATGGAGGCGTATTACCGCGCGTACCCCCTATGCTACAGCGAACGAGAAACGCCCTCGGCTGGTCCACCTCTGCGATTGYAACTGATTAGCTTTCGTACTGTRRRCTGGTAGCTCGGCRGGGATACGCCCACCGRAGGGAGGTGACAGCTCCCGTAAGGTGTAGGTAAGTCGTGCCTCGYGTAGGCCCTATCCTGGCGTAGGGGCTCGCGAGAGGTATGGCAGGCGCACTCGGCCGGAGCGGCTTACGGAAGCTCCATATATATTTGCGACGAAGGAATTAAACCAACTCCTGCGTGACGCGGCTGGGAGGGTCCCACGCTGCCCTGGTGAGGTGCCGGACCGATGCGCTCGACAACGACCTCCCCCCCGCGGGCCCACCTCGCTTAAGGGGTCAGATAAAGAAAATAATAAAAAATAAAATAAAAATAATAGAATTAAAAAATAGTAAGAATAAAAATAATGATAAAAGTATATATATAAAAATAATAAAAAAATTATAATTAAAATAATAAAAAAATAATAAAAATAAATATAATTAAATTTAATAAAAATATAATAAAAATAATAAAAATAATAAAAGTAATAAAAATAATAAAAATAACATAAGTATTAAAAGTAATAAATAAAGGTAATCAGGGTTACCTGACCGAACGTTCGGATGCCCCTTGGTTGGCCCCCGAACGTTCGGGCGTTCGGGGTCCCGTTCGAGGGTCGAACGACTCCAGGTTCGGTCCTCGTCAAAAAATATTTCAGAGCTTAAAAATAAGTTTTTTTTTCTGATGTTTTTTTTGTGAGTTCTCCATGATGTAACCTACAAGCTTAAAAATTTTGAAGCCATTCTGCTAAGATAAAAAAACATGAAAAATCGTCAAAGATTGGGGTGTCAAAACGTGCTCGCCCACTCACTATTTAGTTTTTTTTCACTTTTCACTTTTTATTTTCACTTTATTTCGGGGCCTAAACAATCTTATTATTTTTTTGAAATTTTTTTAATGTGTTATTGATTATGTAAAATACATATCTGTAAATTTTTCGGGCATTTGTCAATGCTAAAAAATAATTAAAAATCTGCAAAGATGGCGTTGTCGAAAAGGTGCTGGCACACTCACTCATTTTAATTCTCTTTTTATTTTTTCTTATTTTCATCATAGTGTTTATTTTCTGTATTGGGTTTTTAATTCCAATTTGGTAAAGAATTTGGATGTTGTGCCCAGGCAAATGTTGTTTAGTTTAATTGTCTTTATAACATGGTTGTTTTTCAGAATTGTTTGAAAAGTTTTTTTTTTTTTTTTTTTTTTTTTTTTTTGGTCCGCGTTCGGCCTCAACGGTCGAACGCCTCCCGAAGGGGTCGCGTACGTTCGGGCGTACGGGTTCGGGGGTTCGGCCCGTCCCGAACGTCGGTAACCCTGAAGGTCATAAAAATTAAAAACATTTTTTAGCATTAATAACACTTATATTTTTGTATATATTATTTATAAAAAAAAACTATAATTTCTTATAATGGTGCTATGAAGAAAATAAGAACATAACTCCCATTATACCCCTCTACAACCCACCGAGACACAAATCCCCATCTCGGTGATAGAACAACTCACCACCCCTCAATCCACCTAGCATAATCAATAAAACCACAGACTTATATGATATACGAGCAATACGGCACAGACCAATTATGGGATAAAAAAACTGCTCACGAAGTAGATACGTGATAAAGAAAACGTACTCACACTACTAAGAAAGCAAAAGTTTTTTGCCGAATGGGCTCCCACATAACACAACATCGAAGCGACATGGCTGGCTAACCAAACATGTACACAAAACACAATAGACAAAATACACCAACCCTTCTCCTAATGCGACGGTCTCCCACACATCGTGACAAGAATAAGACCCGCAAGCATGACACAACCACTGATATGCTAGTGTGAACATATCCCACTCCGTTGGCAATTTCTCTACCCCCCTACTAGACAAGGATCGCCCATGCCATCACTATGGGGGCACCTATCACGACACCTCCACTATCGTCCCCGCACGCGCACACACACGCACACACACATATACAAACACACGGAGCCACACAGATAACACTCAAAATTATTTTTTTTTAATAAATAATAATAAGAAATGAATAATAAATAAATAATAAAAATAAAAAATAATAATTAATGCAAAATAAAATAAAAAAATTATTAATAATTAAAAAAATTAAACTAGTGACCAATAAGTAAATTATAACAGACAAAAAAAAATATATTCCCTACCAATTAATAAATTTAATACTTAGTATCAGAAAAAAAGCATAACCCCCGCTTTACAGCATTCTTGTCTTTCAGAATGCAAACCCCAAATGCAGGAACAAAGCAGTACACCCCAAATCCTTTCACCACAAACAACTAACCACACACCTATACACTAGATAGACAACACCACGCACACTGGTTATGGGATACGATACCTCGCGAAATGAATTTGAAAAAAAGAAAAACAAAGCGTACTCACTCCCGAAGAAAAATGCGGCAAACGTTTTTTCAAATAAGACGTTAAGGTAACATACGAAACGATGCCCACGCAGCACCACTTTGAAACGAGACATCTGATTAAGCACAATACAAACAAGCACGTAAACACAAGCAGACAAACTCCAACTTTCCCTGCCCCCTCCATAGCCAAACCATCGCCCAAAAAAACGGCGATCTGATACACATCAAGACAAACACATACCCAGATGACCGACAACACCACTGACATTACAGCACAACCCCCATCACCACCGCTGACAACCTCGCTACCACCCTCCTTAAACTGAAACGAAAAATACACCCACCAACCTAAAAAAAACACCCACCCATACACAGAAATCAGCAACCATACCTGACACCTTGCCCTATACTAAGCTATTCTTCAACACCCCCGAGCCTAATAAGCTCACGCCCAATTACCAACCGTGAATGGAGCTTCCTCAACCCCCCTCCCTATACCCTCACTAGTATACCAAAACATAGCGTGTACTGCATAAAAACAAATGCTACATAGTCATGGCATGCATGCATCACCACGGAGGAGCTGCCTTCGACAACGATAGCCTGCAGCGAGCGCACTTTGAAGTTGAACTGCAAGCGCTCCCATTGCGTCTCTCCTCCCATGCCTGCTGGCATACAACCTTTCTAACGCATCTTCCTCCAGAGTTTGGTGTGGCACAGTGCAGTGCCTTTCTCGTTGAGCTTGCATTGCAAGCTACATAACATCGCGCTGCTTAACCACGAAACGTGTTATGGCGGCGGCTGATCCTCCAGCGATACCAACCATGACCCCTCACGTATGGAAATACATTCCCTTTCTCCACCTACAACCCCTTGAAAACTCTCCTTCTCCCCAAACCCTATGCTAACAGGATCCCTAACAATGCTAATCCCTCTGATGAGCTGCTATGGGTGCTAGGCGACGAAAAGCGCGCTTAAGGGTGTGCACCCCCCTTACGGCTGGGCATCTGCCCTTTCCTCATCAATAACCTACTTACACTAACTAGTCGCTCCCTACTTAACAAAATTTCCCTCGTATACCCGTTAATTCCTAAACGCATTCTCCATGTATGCATCACACGACCTTCATAGTTTCATGCTAGCTGACATATGACTAATGGGTATTCTTGGGTTGCATCTTGTTTCCCACCTTGTGTGGGATAGCCGTGTTACGTACACAAACCCC
>BFEA01000310.1:1586594-1597699 GCA_003427395.1 Chara braunii | reverse complement strand
CTCTCTCTCTCTCTCTCTCTCTCTCTCTCTCTCTCTCTCTCTCTCTCTCTCCATCTATCTATCTGTGTGTGTGTGTGTGTGTGTGTGTGTGTGTCCGTGTCTATGCCCGTTATCCTCGTGCAATCTACCCTACTGCTGTTGTGCACCACCGTGAACACCAAAAACTCGAGAGACATGAAGAGCATGGCGGACGACAGAGGATCGGAGAGCAGTTGCGGCATCGCGGCGAATGCAATGGCTAGCGTACAAAGTACATCCTTCTCTTCGGAGCTCAGCCTCGGCATCATCTTTGTCATCGTCCGCATCATCACCTGCAGGTCCATCATCATCGTTGTCCTAGTCGCCATCTTCACTCCCTCTCCGTTGCAGCAATTCTTCGTCGACGGGGATGCCTCCGTCGATGATGATGTTGTGCAGGATGCAGCACGCGAAGAACTGGTAACTTACGTTCCGCATATTAGCAATGTGTTTCCGGCCAAAGAAATGCCACATTCCTTTCAACCGCCCAAAGCACCTTTCGATGACAATGTGGAGGGCAGAGAACTTGTTGTCAAACGATCTTTCCACTTGTTGTCAAACGATCTTTCCTCCGCAGTTCGATCAGATCCTCCAAACGGAATCATCAGCCACGGAAGGATAGGATACCCAGCGTCCCCCATCAGTTATCGTCCCATTACTGTACCATCCATGAGGACGTTTGTCCTCTGAACAAAAGGCTCCCTACCCTCCTCCCCACGGCTGTACAGATCGGACAGGCGCAACACACGAGAATTGTGCATCGCGCCGGGGGCCCCGACAGTGACGTCCAAAATGCGCAGGTTCTCATCACACACCACTTGTGCGTCGATGGAGTACTGCCTGTTTCTGTCGAAATACGGTTCAGCCTCGCCGCCACGGGGCTTGTCAATATGGATATGTGTACAGTCAATCACACCGAAACAGCCAGGGAATCCTTTCCCCGCATAGTAATCTAAAGTCGCTTGCAGGCGATCCCCAGTCGACCAAGACAACATATGGCCATACTCGGCACAAAGAGCTCTTGCGACGTCGTCCGTGCATCTGACGGCACTGTGCAGTCCTAATCCGAAGTCGTTGCCACACTGTCGGTAATAGCCTCCCATCACCCATCGGTATAGGGCAAACGCGAACTTCAAAGACGTTGGCAACGCTTGTCGATACGGGGTGTCCATCCTGTGTATCCTCGGCACGATCCGCCCCAAAATCTGGTCGAATAGGGGCTTCGTGAGACGCGTGTACTCACGGAATTTCTTCTCATGTCCCACTCCTTCCATGTTAAGCTCCTCCCATGTCCCGCCCACTCGCTCTCGAACCCAAAGCGGCAAAGCCGTCTCCGTCGTCTGCCTCCCAACGGATTGACAGCACCGCCCCCGCCATGTCCTTCATACAAGTCGTATGCCAGGAGCAACAAGATTGTCGTCGCATTGTGCATGGCGACGATGTTCGTCACAGCATGCATGAACATCATAGCGGCGATCACGCACAACTGCTCCCTCATTAGCAGCCATAGAATGACGGCGGCAAGCACCATGCCGAGATGAATGGGTCGCATGTCTTCCGAGGAAGGACAAACAGCAGACAAAAATGGGGGGAGAGAGAGAGAGAGAGAGAGAGAGAGAGAGAGAGAGAGAGAGAGAGAGAGAGAGAGAGAGAGANAGAGAGAGAGAGAGAGAGAGAGAGAGAGAGAGAGAGAGAGAGAGAGAGAGAGAGAGAGAGAGCAGTATGAAACAGGTTGAAAACAACAACAAAATCGACCGACGGCCAAGCGCCCATGCCCGTCCACGGAAGACAGATCCCCTTTCAACGGCACTCGCGCCCGGACGAATCCGCAGCACTGCGAATCGCCATGTGGCATTGCCACACAGCCCCAAACAATGATGCGCCACGTTGGCGATATTGAATAGAGTGATGGAATGCGTGGAAAGGCGTGGAGTCCTCTCTCGCTGAAACACGGGCGGGCGCAGACGGGGTTGAGTACCGGATGCGAAGTTCAGCGTTTGGTATCGGTAACATCTGCTGGGCCATTCATGGTGGTACCGGACACTGTTGCTCAGCGACGTCTGGTACCGAGAAATGCCACACACGCTCTGCCACACAAAAACGGCATGCCACACAACACCCCACCAAATGTCCAGGCGGACACACCTCGGGAACTGGGTATTCCTCACCGCCCATGACGTTCCCCCACATCCCCAGTAAAAGTACCGAAATTGGTGGCCTTGTGGGATCCCATTTTTCTTTTGCGGTCCGGGTGGGACGGGCCCTACAAAACCGTTCCTTTTGCTTTCTTCCAAAACAGAAAAGAGGTGGGATCAGCCTTTTTGCTTTCTTCCAAAACAGAAAAGAGGTGGGATCAGCCTCGTACCCAAATCCTGCCGTGCAGTACTAGTGATCCCACGGTGAGTAGTTGACATGTATTACCCGAAAAAGTAAGGAGAGCTTTGTTCTCCACCTCCTCTCCTTAACACTGGGCATGCCCTCGCAAAGAAAGCTGCCCGCCAGAATCTTTTCCATCGGTTGGGGTGTGGCCAACCCCAAAAGAGGGTGGGGTTGGCCATAGGCCCAGTGGATAGAAGATTTTCAGTATTTTACTTGCTGTTGTGCAATTATCTCATTGGGTGGAGCCCTCCTTTAATCACGGAGTATATAGAGGGTGTCAGGATCACTGCTGAGAGAAGTCGAGTTTATTCCAGAAAATGTGGCGGTTACTTTGTTCACTGTTGTTGCAACCACTACCATCAGATCATTTGTGATCTGATGGCTGGGAAGCACTCTGCCGTGATTTTCAGTGGCAGGTCTTGGATTCTTTGTTTTTCTTTTGCCTTTCTCCTGTTTTCTCAGCCCAGAAGTTCGTAATGAACCTGTCAGCCCGCTGCCACTCAGTGTCTCACTGGATAGGCCACACTCCTATCCAACGGCTAATGGGACCATGCTCAAGAAGTGTTAAAAAAAAAAAAAAAAAAAAAAAAGGTCTGCATAAAATAAAAATAAAAACGAGGAAATGATGAAATTTATCAGACCCAAAAATCCCTCGAAATATATGGCAGGTGTCGTCCTTCGACTAAGGGCCATTTTCTACGTGTTTGGCTTCAGCGCAAGAGACAAAATAGTAAATAGTAAATCCTATGCACGTTGAATTGCCCTGCCACTTTTGTTTCTGTGGGCCTCGCCACACCACTGTGCTTTTAGATAGTTTCTCTTCGCCACACAGCCTGTTGAAATTGGAGACGGGTTGGAAGAAAATTTGCAAGTTGTCAGAGAAGAGAACGCTTTTTCTGGACACCTCACCTCCTGTCGGAAGTTGTTGAATCCCCACCCAGCCTGCTACTCCGATGCTTTCGACAGTCCTAGGCTGCACCATAGACCTTTCTTCGAAATTTTGGGGCCTCGCTTCACTACTCTAGACTCTCGACGCTGCACGTACTCTCGAGCGGGAAACTCTAGAAACCCGATAGAGAGGTGTCAGACGGCACGCCATACCGCCGATTTAGAAACGTAGAGAGTCTCCCGCCTTCAAAAAGCGAATTTGCAAGTGTGCTCGCGAGTTGCCCCGACGACCGGCTCATATTTCGAGAGTGGACCTCCTGTCCCGGCGGCCACACCAGCCTGGCGTTGTCCCATGGCGTAGTGGTACAGCTCCTCACACCAGCCTGGCGTTGTCCCATGGCGCAGTGGTACAGCTCTTCACACCAGCCTGGTGTTGTCCCACGGTGTACTGGTACCGCTCTTCTATCGAGTCAGACGACGCCCAGGGTTTCGAGAGTGCATCTAGTGTAAGAGGTTCTAGAGTAAGTGCAACGACAGCGGATATTTCGCGAGTCTGGCGTCTCTGACAATGCTAGTAGAAGTTTTGAGAGTCTAGAGTAGTGCTGCGAGGCCCTTGGTGAGTGGGCGTGGGGTCGGGATGAACTACTGTTTGTCGTACCCTCAGGCGCGTTCTTCTTTCTCCATCTTGCATTTATTCACCACAAGTGTGCGTCCACTCTACACTGCTGTGTGGCGAATGTGGTTAAAGGGGGGCAAACTGTCAGAGAGGGCGGCTGTCAAATTTATTCTGACATCAGTCAAATTTTTAAGCCTTTCAAACAGTGGTGTGGCAAGGCCCTTTTTTTCTCTCGTTTTATTGCTTGGTTCCTAACTGTTGGGCAGTGTTCATTGCATCTGTCTTCTTTGTTTGAAAACAAGTTACTACTTTTGGTTGCTGCTACAGTCTTCCCCCGAATACAACGTACGGTCATGATAGCTGAATTTAGACTGAAAGATGCCCCAAATTCAGCTATGATGACGGTACGTTGTATTCGGGGAAGACTGTAGGCCACCTCCTGCATGTTTATGGCAGGGGGAAGGCATAGTCACACTACCCTCCTGCCTCGAACACAACGGACCCTGATAATGAATGTATCCAGCAATATTCTGGGTTCGGTACAGACATAATAACTTAAATAAGGGTGAGATGCGACCTTTGGAGTCCCCTGGTGTATCATATTTCTGAAATTCCGGTTTCTACTGCATGCACGTGACTGCAATTATTCCAGGTATGTGTCAAACAAGTGCTAGTGTGAGGATCACCCTAGGAAATATTCACAGCTCAGATTCATCCAGGTCTGGCTGCCCAGTGTGAGTATGCCCTACAGGTGATCCCCAAGCACCGGAGTCTCCCGGGTTCATCGGCGACAATGAGCGAGCTTACTTTTGTTCCCTCGCCACACCGTGATTTTTTACAGCTGGGACGGAGCCCATAGCCGACAACTGTCAGCTTACTTTTGTCCAAACAGCGTGATTTTTGACAGCTGTCAGGATTTTTTTTTTTTTTTTTTTTTTTTTTGGAAGTCGCAGGTTGTATTGTAGCAAAATTGGAGAACTGAGGCCGGGAATCCCTCAACATCTCAGCCCGGAATTCCTGGGGCCAATACCCAGTTTAGGCTTTGCTTGAACCGGGGGCCAAGTCCCACTTACCCTAATTCTTCATTTGTGACCCTAGATTATGAAGATCGAAGGCCAGAAATGAAGAATCCAAGCTAATGGGACTTGGCCCCGGGATCCAGTGTTCGTTGTACGACAACTTCAACAAAAGGAGGAAAATCGCAACTGGATATTAAACAAATTCCAAAAACCAGAAATAAGAGAGGCAACCACTATTAGTAAGCAAACTAATCAGTTATTCTTCCTGGGCTTCTCTGACTGGGAGCCTTACCCAGCTTCGCTTAAAGATATTACAGAAAAGAGGACAGTTCTGGAACTACTTCCAATGATGAGACCTTGTTTATATTGGCAGAAGGCCACAACCGAATGTGAATAGCCGAGAAACGACAAATACCCAATGATCTAAAGCAAAACTAGAAAGTTCTATCTGGAGCAGGTGACTTGGAGAATTCCGAACAAAGTTCCACCCAAAACCAAAGGAGAGGCCCGTCGGACCAGCTATAATAGCCGTGTGGAGCCAGGGTTATCATGATGAGGTTTCCCACCTTGAACCCTTGGGACTCCGTAGAAAGTACCATATTCCAGGTACTCTCTCTAGATCTCAATGGGTTTTCTCTCTTATCAGCTAAATGGTTATAGGCCGTGGCCCAAGTAGCTCAGCAACGCTGCCACAACCACCAGTAGGTCTCCCACTACCTCCAGTCGTTCCGATGCCTGCGACGGACAAGCCCAGTATAGATACCAAAGGAGAAGAACTTAACAAGGAACTACCAGGTGTGTTGCAAACTAGAGGCAAGCAAGCAACACAAAGAACACCACCAATCTCAGTTCACAGCGTAGTGAAGCCAAGCTCCGACGGACATCTCGTTCCTTCAACGGAGAGGCGTCGTTCGTTCGATGGAGAGGCGTCGTTCCTTCAATGGAGAGGTGTGTGCCAGCGATCACGGTACAGCTAGAGATAGAGGGGAGCAGGGATCTGGTCTATAAATCGGTGCGATGCAAAACAACAAGAAATCTACACTACGTACCAAGCTACAGGAGAAACAAAAACCGGCCTATGAATTTGGTTAGATGCAAAGTGCCAAGAAACCGGCCTGTGGACCGTAGAAAATCTACAATGCTAATTATGTTCATTCATGCGAAGTGCTGCGAGGACGAAGCAAACAGACCAGAGTGTTGATGTCAATAAGTGAGGATGAGAGATGAGCAACAGAGCGTGCGATCAGTGAGGGGCCAGCGGACCGAGTTATCCAGGATTCAGAATTCTGAGGAAGACGATAGAACACTAATAGCCTAGTAATAGGCAAGTTCTGGGACTACCATGTTGTGAGAGGAAAAAGGGTGAATCAAGCCATAGAAAAGGACTGAATACAGGCCGTTGAAAACGAGAAAAGCAGCCAAAGTTGGGTTCGAAGTCAGAGAGAGTGACACGGATGGTTTAGAGAAGAAAGGAAGAGAATTCCTCGTTCAACAGATCAATGAAACGGCTCAGATAAGGAGGAGCCGATATAACCAAAGCAAGGAAGGGTAAATGGAATGAATGATTCTATGTTTCATCATTTCCTCCGGTCGAGACTAATGCTCTGCTCCCTTTGCACAACTGGAAACGCTCCCACGGCCACCCGTGAAACTCCCACTTCCCATAGGTGACTTCGTCCCTGTAGAGCTTCAGGTCTTCTCACACTTCAGGTCTTCGCGCTCCAGGTTGAGGTAGTCGCTACCACCTGGCTTGCGCTCCTCACAACAACAGTCCCACCACTGCAAGTTGCCCTCGGAGTCCCACTGCTCCCGGAAGTGCCACTGTCTGACTCACCGTTCGCCGTGCACTGAACTCTCTCTCCCTTCTTCATGCCCTAGGTCATGTATTTTCCCCCCAAAAAGGGGGTTCATACAGAGGTTGCAATCGCTTGAAATTTTGAGAGTTGTAGGTTGTACAGCGATCCAAAAACACCCTGCTCCCTGGTATTCCACACGGAGACACAGCCCCTTGTCTAGGCTGAGGGAGATGGTCGGACCTCGGGAGTACAGAGTACTCCATAGCTCCCTCCCCACACCCCGTAACCCGCGTCTTGCTGCCAACCCAGAGTGCGACCTTTTCCGGACGGCGTACCATCAGTAAGGCAACGCTTCCGCCCTCTCCCCTCAGCTCTCCTCACACTCATTTCGGTCAGGCATGCCGAAGACGTGGATGCATCAACGGGCCTAGCTCAGTTGTTAGACCTGTGAACTGTTGAAATACAGATCAAGGTTCGAATCCAGATAGTGTCTGTTGAATGATGATCTCTCAAGGCCGTAGTGCGCTCTAAAAAAAACATTAAAAAAACAAAATAAATAAATAAAGAAAGAAAACGTGGATATCGAGGCCCAGACGAAGATGGCAGCGCCCCCACGCTGAGAGATGTTAAAACTGCCTGCTTGATTTTCATGACCTCAGAGTTGAGGTCAGCAGTTTAGGGGGCACACCACTGTCGAAAGGAAAAACGTTCAAATGCTTTTTCCCACAGAAAGTGGCAAGATGCATCGGTTCCTATGAATAGTAACAGATGCATCGGGCCGCGTTTTGGGGAAGATGCGCTAGTGCTTTTTTCGTTTCGACAGTGGTTCGGCGAGGCCCTCCGTAGGAGGGCTGCACGCAGTCAAGCGTTTTCGGCATGGAAATAGCTGCAGCCGTTGTAAACTCTGCTGTCGCCTGACGAGATGCGTCGACAGCATACGTTACAACAGCTGCTCTGCTCTGTTCCTTCGTCTTCTCCTTCTTCCTGCTTTTTTTTTTTTTTTTTTTTTTTTTTTTGGGNAAAAAAAAAAAAAAAAAAAAAAAAAAAAAAAAAAAAAAAAAAAACTGGGACGATCGAGCGGCCTAGCCAGAAAAAACTGGGACGATCCAGCGGTCTATCTCAGTTGGTAAGGCTCTCAAGTGGCATTCAGGAGGCAATCCCCATTGACCTGATGTACCTTCCTGGGCATGCTTGGCGCCTGCCACCTAGAGATAGTCCACTGGATCCCCAAATCGGCATTTAGCAGTCTGCTGATGTTCCTAAGGGGGGGGGGACCAGCACCTGAGGGGAGGCACAGGGATTGGTCCTGTTGGCATGGTCTCTGATGCTACCGGCTGCGCCCTAGTCAGTATCGCCCACCTGCAGGTCGGGAGCAGCCCCCACATGTTCTCTCATGAACACGGTTCTGGCTGCTACGGGGTTCCCGTAGGGCTACAATTAGGAGTAGTGGTAGGTAGGTAGTGTGAGGTGAAATTGAGAGGAGAATATAGCTTTCAAAAAAAAAAAAAAAAAAAAAAAAAAAAAAACTGGGAAGAGGTGAGGAACCTCACAATTCTACCCGGGGTTATCCTGGCAGCTTCAGCCAGTTTAGCTTATGAGCTGAGCTCGACTGTCAGCAGACTCAAATATCACAGTCACTCCTCATCCTCCTCCCTCCTTTTCGAAACATCTCCTGCTGTAGAAAAAACATCTGCTGTCGAAAAAACGTCTCCTGCTGTTGGAGCACTTTTGGCAACTTACCTCTCCACAGAATGTGAATAAAAGGGTCTCCCCGCACCACTGTCGAAAATGCGATTTTCGACAGTTCCTCTTCGCCACACAGGCTGTCAGCACTGTAGAAAATGCGATTTTCGACAGTTCCTCTTCGCCACACAGGCTGTCCAAGTCCGAGACGAGAAGAAAATTTGCAAGTTGTCAGAGAATGCTTCTCGACACCTCCTGTCGAAAGTCGTCGCATCCCCAGCCTGCTGCTCCGATGCTTTCGACACTCCTCGGCTGCGCGGTCGACTTTGCTTCGAAATTTGGTGAGTGGGGGTAAGGTCGGGATGGACTGATGCGTGTCCTGCCCTCAGGCGCGTTCGTCTTTTTCCATCTTGCTTTCATCCATCTTGCTTTCACAACTGCGTGCACTCTATGGTGCTGTGTGGCGAAGGGGGGGCAAACTGTCGAATAGAGGGTGTCGAATTTGTTCTGACAGCAGTCCAATTTTCTTGCCTTTCGACTTTGGTGTGGGGAGGCCCATAATGTCGAAAACCCATTTTTCAAGCTAAATATTCGTTCACGTCGTTGGAGGGAAGTAGGAGAAAGGGGGGGGGGGGGGGGTCTCAGAGGCCAGCTCTGGCAGGGGAGGTAGCACAGGCATTCACGTAGTACAGGAAAAAGCTTTTCTTCTGAGAGGGGAAGGAGCACAGGCCTCACTGCGTAGAAGAGGAACAAGCTTGTCGCGTAGAGGGGTGCTAGGGAGCAAAGAAGTAGGTTCCTCTCGAGGGCACAGGTGGAAGACAAGTTTAGAAGCCATGGCTGAAATCACTACGATCATGGAGAAGGGGTTACAATCCCAATGCCCGACGGAGTCCGTGATGGCGACACTGCTGCTGCTGCTGATCCTCCAAAGAGGACAGGGAAGATGCAAAGCAGGAGACAGAGGTGGTCGCTGCCATCCAACGAGCTCCGCTGCTGCTGCATGTGCTACCATTGCTCCGATTTTGCTCGTGCCGTGGCCAAGCTCTTCTACCCCGCCAAACCGTGGGGCAGTGGCAACTTGGCTGGGAGTTGTTAGTTGCTCGGTTATGGGCCTTATGACCATGTAGAGCGCTTTGCCATCAGTGCCGGCTATTCCAGAGCCAACCTCAGCAGCTGCTTGGTACAAGGGGGTCTCTTCATTGAGGGAGTTTACCGCAGACTCATTGAGAGAGTTGAGCAGATTGCTGCGAAGGCGATGGAGAACAGCGATAATGCCTGGCCTCTTGTACATATTGACTGAGCTCGGAAATCTCGTTCCCCTCTCCGTCACTCTCCCCATACTTTCCCCCTCCTTCTCCTCCTCCTCTGGTCTCTGCACTCCACCCTCCCTTCTCCACTATCCCATGCCCCTGGTTCGTTGTCCTGCTCTCGACTCATTCTTCTTCTCCTTCTTCTTCTGCACCCCCCGTCCTCTTTCTTCTTCACCTCTGTCCTGATCTTTTTCTTCTCCTTCTTCTTTTGCCCCTCCCCCTCGTTCTCGTTCACCACAGTCTTTTTTTTTTTTTTTTTTTTTTTTTATTTTTTTCCTTTTTTTTTTTTTTTTTTTTTTTTTTTTGTAACTTTCACCTCTGCCCTGTTCTTTTCTTTTTCCTCGTTCTCCTCTTTTTCTTCCTTCTCTGTTCGTTCCTCTTCTCCCTCTTCCTCCTTTTCTTCCTTCCTCTCCATTTCCCTCCCGTTCTTGTTTGGGGCAAATTGCAGAAATACCCCGTTTGCGAACGTATCCTAGCAACCTTACCCGTAAAGGTGCCGAAATACCGACAAATCGCAGAAATAGCCCGTTTTTCGAAGATTTGTGTGCAGATTTTTACCGGCTGGTATCTGCTTTCATAACAGGGGTCCCGTCGGCCAGGCCTGAGGCCAGCCTGTTTTGGTAACAGGGGTCCCGTCGGCCTGGCCTGAGGCAAGGGCTCCAAGGCCCAGGGGTCTGTTGCAAAACAAGGTAGAGCGCCAGAGCTATAGTAGCCACTGAAACGTTAGGGACTCAAAAAAAAAAAAAAAAAAAACGTTAGAGACCGGAATTTTTTGGCATAGATACACCTCAGAAGCGCTGGGCTGCTCGCAAACGCCTTCGTTTGTCACCATACCTGCGCAGCCCAGTAAAGCTGCAACGATACGTTTGCAAATCGGTATTTCTGCAATTTGCCCTTCTTTTATCCCTCCTCCTCCTCTCTCTCTCTCTCTCTCTCTCTCTCTCTCTCTCTCTCTCTCTCTCTCTCTCTCTCTCTGTGGGTCTCGCTCCGCTACTATACACTCTCGGAATTCGGAGAGTTCGGCGTTGCTCCACTTACTGTACACTATACACGTGCGAAATCACTTGGATAGCTGTCAGAAATCGGTCGCAGAATGCACTCGCCATGGGTGTATAGTTCCCAGCCTGCGAAGCTCGTTACTCAGACACTCCTCGAAGGGTGGTCGAAGGAGGCCGCCGCTCCTTCGAACACGAAATCGGATAGTTCGCCTGAATCCGGGCCGACAAACTGCTGTCTTGTAGTGCTCTTAGGGTGTAGCAGTTTTGTAGCGAACTCAGGAATTGGAGACTTGTATAGCAGATAGGAAGTGGAGCGACGCCGGGTCTTATACCTTTCTTCACACTCTGACAGCTATACGGCAACTATAGTAAATTGTGTATAGCAGACAGTAGTGGAG
>BFEA01000310.1:1566976-1586409 GCA_003427395.1 Chara braunii | reverse complement strand
GAGAGAGAGAGAGAGAGAGATTATGTGTGTGTTTAGCAGCTTTGTCCTTTGCTAGACAGGGATAGCCAATCTCTCAGGCTGTTTTAGGCAGGACAACACACTCCCAGACGGAATGCCCTTGCTGAGATGCAGCTTTTTATTTCTCTTCTCCTCAAGTCGTCAGGTCCTTCCCTGCGGTGCGTACCAAATATCCCTTAAGTTTTGCTTCTCTTCAATAGGACAAGTGGGACATTGGGGTCTCAACGGAATGACGTCGAGCAACAAAAACACCGTCTGAAACGCTGTTGAACTCGACGCTCACACCCAGCGTAGAACACACGGATGGGCATAGTATTACGGCCTCAGGCGGGATGACAGAAACATTTGCGAGGAAGAGAAAATAAGAAAGTCCTCAAAAAAATGAAGCTACTGCACGTATCACGGTATCCGTCCGACCATTCTTGCCGAGCAGAATGGAATGCAGAACAGCAAATGTACGGCCTCGTACACGGCAAATGTCCGACCATTAGAACGGCTAAACATAATATTAAAAAAAAAACAGCAGCGTACAGCTATTACGAAGCGCGCTAGTGAAGAACTAAATGCTGATCGTCCTATAGAGGTACTTAACAATCCTGCGTTTCAACGATTTCACCAACAATCAATTACTTCCTCCTCACGTCCAATCGTCACCGTTGGACTCCTCACATGAGGAGGCGATACTTACGCGACGACACACACACACACACACACACACACACTCTTGCCCTTTTCTCCGAAGTTAACCTCCAACACTCCTGCCAGACCCCACCCACGTGAGAGGTGATGGGGTCCTCTCAGCACCTCCCTCTCAGCAGCGTTTCCATTTGAAGCTCAACCCCAGGCGGAACTTGTCATCGTCGGAGTCGCCGATATTCGTCGCCTTGCTGCCTTCCGCCGTCGCCAAGATCTTGACGTTCAGATTGACAGCGCCGTTGCTCTGGCTCCGCACGATCGGACTGAAGTGTTCCCTGAACTCGACGATCCGTTTGGCCGGGCCTTTGATGGTGCGCTGGACTTTGGCCGTGCCCGGCTGTCCGGACAAGTAGTAGACGAACTCGTAGATGATCTTGGAGCCTCTTTCCACGTCCGCGAACCCCCTTCCCGTCACCTTGGGCACCGTGGTGCACCAGCCATCAGGAAAGTCCAACCCCAACGAGACCTGGCAGAACTTCTTGCGGTCGGCGAAGCTTCCGTCGGTGGTCACAAGCATGCCGCCGAAAATGAACGTGACACTTCTGTAGTCAGGGGACAGAACGTAGTTGGTGTTGTCCCAGCTGCAACCAGTGCCGCCGTAAGTGACCGAGGTAATGGGCACTTCGGGCTGGCGACCTAAAGCACGTGCAGGACGTGCACTAGCGGCGAGTAGAAGCAAGGCAGTGAGCGCTGCCGTCCGCAACACGAATAGCGCCATGGCCTTCGCCTCCTTCGACTTCTCAGGACGTTCTCCTCTTCCTCTGATCGTCCGCAAGGCGAGCTGCACTGGAGACAACAGTGACAATCGTGAGTTACGCCTCGCCTTCTCTCCCTCCTCCAGGTAGACAGATCAAGGGTGCACTGAGTGGAAGGAGAAGCTCGCTCTGTGGCCGATCGTGGCTGTGATAACGCTGCTGCTCTCGAGTCTCAAGAATTGCATGCGCACAAGACGGGCTGTGTGAACCTATTTACAATATGGTGGAAACAGGAGAGTGGGATATATACGGAACACGTATACAAGGAATACTAGAAGGAATATACAGGATGAAGAAAAGGCCCAGATCTCGCCGCAGCTCCTGATTTATCATTTATTATTATTACTATTATTATTATTATTATTATTATTATTATTATTATTATTATTATTTAATATTTAATGTGGCGCGATGGCCTACGGACCTCGCCACCCCATTTTATCTGCTTTTAAAAACTTGGGTCTGTATTTCAACAGTTCGTGGGTGTACCCACTGTGCCAGGCCCATTGATCCATTTCACACAGAAGAAAAGGAGGTTGTATGCTACACCACAGTTCTAGGAGTTTACTCAGGGCCTACTAACAGCCCACCACTAGCATTCCGATTCTCTCCGATTTGTCGTTTCTGTTACTTTCCGATAATTTGGACCATTTTCAAATGACGCGTGTCATCCTTCCGCCAGGGCCATTTCTTTCCTTCTTCTTTTTTTTTCTTTCCTTTTTGCGAGGATTTGACACCTCGGCAGTGTTGTGAAAGGCCTTGCCCGCCCTAAGTGAAGGGGGGCCTGCCAATATGTGCCAAGGCCTGAGTACAGGCCAGTGTGATCACCCTAAAGGGGATGTATATGTGCAGGGAATGAGCCCTTGCGGGGCCCTTAACAGACAGGCACATGTTCTGGGCAGAGGCCCTCAGCAAGCCCTGTGCCCGCCCTAAGTGAAGGCAGGCCTGAATATTCACAAGAGGCCAAGATTTGACATTTTTCCATATGTGGGTATCAGACAGTTGCAGCATGCCAGTCGGTTACAGAGCAACGTGAGCCTCTCCAGGCTCTTTCCGGAAGTTGCAGCCTCTGACTGGCAGTTGAGCCCAGGGGCCCGTACAGTTAAGGCCCTGGGCGTGTGCTTTCAGAGGCCGACACATCATACAACAGCCATGGCCCAATGAGATTGCAGCATTGTTGGCACAAAGTGGCCGTGAGCCAATGAGATCACACACAAAGTGGCCGTGAGCCAATGAGATCACAGCGAACATGTGGAGGCCCGTGGACTGCCTGGATGTGCCCAACTGTAAAGGGCCCAGGCCCGTAACTCCAACTGGGTCTGGACGCAGACACTGAGGCCCGACTGGAAGCTACTGGATGCTCGCCCAGCCAGGCCCAGAGGCAGCAGAGGCTGAGCTCACTTTCCATATAGGAAAGTGAGCATCGCTGGGCAGGTCATTCTGGCCTAGGCAGGCAATGCGGCCACGCTGCTGCGTTGCAACTTCGTGATCTGCACAAAGCTGCCGGCTGGGTCGCGCGCACGGGCACTGAGGTGTGAGGTGCACTGCTGGGCAGTGGGCGCAGGGCAGCCATAGCCGGGCTGCTGGGCGCAGGTCTGGATGGCATGGTGGTCTTTGGGTGTTGAGAATGCACACTGTGGGAAGTCAGGGGTGATCAGGAGAGACAAGATACATACCTGATGCATTAGGAAGGTCAGCTAGGGTGTTGACGTCATGTTCATTGGTCTTCAAGGTCGAAGTGAGCCTGTTGCGTGAACGCTGGTGTTGTGGGATAGGCGAGTAGTGTAGGCTGGGCGCTGGGCGCCAGACAGAGTAGGAGCGACATTGGATACGGTGTTGGTGTGGCCTGAGGGCTTGGACATCGGCTTGTGAGTCCATTGTATTGCTTGTATCTGGATGGAATCTCTGTGCATTTGCACTCTCTGCTCATACATGACTACTTGGGCATTGGCGTGATTTCGCAACTTGGTTTTCTGTATATCGCTCATGCTCATATTTCTTGCATTTTTTTTATTTTTATTTTTTGTGAAAGCTGTCTTCTCCTCATCGGGGGACAGCTATATATATACTAGCTAAGCGCCTGCAGTGCGGGCGGTGCAGGCCGTGCCCCCAGACCACTCACATAAACCGAGACAGTCTTTAAAAAAAAAAAAAAAGAATCACAGGGTATTAAAGAATAGCCTAAAACTGGCTACGGAGTCTGAGTTTAATTGAAGAATAGCTTAGCGCCCGTGGTGCGGGCGGTGCGGGCTACGCCCGCGACCAAAACTACCGAAAGGGTAAAGAAAGTACCATAGAGTAGACGAGAGTGTCGTAGATTGTCGTAGAGTGTCATAGAGTAGGGTAGAGTAGAGTAGAGTAGAGCAGAGTAGAGTATAATAGAGTAATGTAGAGTAGAGTAGAGTAGAGTAGAGTAGAGTGTCTTTGAGTGTCGTAGAGTAGGGTAGAGTACAATATCGTTGAGTAGAGTGTCATACAGTGTCGTAGAGTGCAGTAGAGTGTCATACAATAGAGAACAGTAGAGTGTCGTAGAGTGTTGTAGAGTAGATTAGAGTATGGTAGAGTAGAGTGTCGTTGAGTGTCGTAGAGTGTCGGTAGCACAGGTCCATGAGGGCTATCGATAACACAGTGGGGGGACCTTTCAGAGTGGCAAAATTGGAAAATGCATCGAATTGCAAGGGACCTGACTGTCCACAACTTGCCAGAGTGTATCACATTGCATGCCAAGATAACATTCACACAGGTTATGAAGCTTCACACAAAGCAAAGTCGAGATGGAATGAGAAAGAAGGTAGCGCAGCTTATATTATCACAACAACATTATAGAGAGTATCTCGAGTTCAAGAATAAAGCGCCGAATAATATCACAAGTCTCCCTCGTTCATCAACACCGCAGAGGCCTGGCTCTGCCAGCGCCTCCTCCAGATGACAGTACAGCGCAGAATAGGTAAGTGTCCACCATAGCCAACTCAGGAACCTGTCCCTCTCCCTCTCCTCTCACTCTTCTCTCTCAAGATCTCTTATCTTAGTCCTCTCGTCACACCATGCATGCACACTCCTACCACGAGAATCTACTCTGAATGCTACTCACTGAAGACTACCTCTAACCCTTCTACATCTACTAACATGCTGGCGCAGCTATGGCTGCTTCTGCCAGCCAGCGCCAGGCCCCTTCTTTCCTCTTGCGCAGCTTCTTCTGTCAGCGCTTCCCCAGCATGCTAGCGCACAAGTGCCTTCAACACTTCCATGCATCAATGCCACTGGAGATCTGCCGTGTGGGGAGGCTGGCTTGGTTTCTTATACTACTGGTCTCCCTTCGCGAGGCCTGCATTGGCACACTTGGGTCTTTTCCTGTCCCAGACCTCTGCAGTGTGTGTCCCTGTACCTTTTCCTTTAGGGTCTGATGCTGCTGCGGCCTTCAGGCCTGGATTTCGGACTTGGGGTATGAACCTAGACCTCATGTTAGACTTTGACTGGACTGGGACCTGATTTTTTACTTCCCTCTGAACAGACACAACTTCAGTCCGAGCAGACACACCTACTTCCTGAACAGATACACGCACTGCACGAACAGACACATCTCTTGCTTGAACAGGCATGACTTGCACACCCTTTCGATGAACAGATGTACCTTCCACAATTGAATACTGCATCTGTTTGTCTAGGGGTACAACCGTGACCTTTGACATGGTTTTTGCTTTAGTTAGGATGTGACTTTTGACACAGATAACATGCCTTTTCATCTGCTTGTCACGAGTTGGGCTCTGGCCGAATGACCCCACTATGCTGCATTCGTCATTCAGGGGTCTGAATCGGGTAAAGGCTCTTTTACTATCGTCGGCCTAGTTCGAAGTCCTCTGAGAAAGACCCTCATCTGTCCATTATGTTTATTCCTCTTCTTGCTCTTTCATAAGCATATACAATATGAGGCGCAGACTCAATTAATTCTTCTCTTGTGAACCAACGATCTTCACTTGGGTCCTGATATGCAAATCTTACTTTATATTGTCGCTGGGTCTGCCTCTACATCCTGTTTGAAGTGTGCTTTCCGCAACAATCTTATCCACATCATATTTCTCATCCATACTAGGAGGTATCGCTGATCTGCGACTGGGAAATAACTCATTCGTCACGTAAGGTAAGAGCTTTGAAGCATGAAAAACTGGATATGTATGCAAATGCGGAGGAATCTCAATCACATAAAAAGGTTCATCCACATCTCCAATCACATCTAGAACTTGCCAAGGTCCTTTGTAGGTTGGTAGCAGTTTCTGGGATATGTTCTCCTCAGGAACGAATTCCTTAGATTTAACTCATACCTGATCTCCTACAACAAACTGAGAAGGTTTTTTGTGCTTGTTCGCCTGTTCTATCATCTGAGGTTGTGCCTTCATTATATTTTTCTTCACCTTCTCGATGTTTTTCTGATATTGTACTGCAAATTCACTCGTTCCTAGTAGAAGCTTATGTGCTTGATCCGGGTTTAGGCAATCAATAGGTCTACGTGGACGCCATCCCAAATGCAATTTCATTGGAGTCTTGCACGTAGATAGGTGAACAGAGTTGTTATAAGCACAGGCAACTTTGGGTAAATGTTTATCCCAATCAATCGGGTCGGGACGTATGTACATGTGCAATGTTTGCTGCAGAATCTTGTTCATTTGCTCAGTCTGACCATTTATCCCAGGGTGCCTGCTTGATGACATAGTCAACTTAGAGTCATAGATGTTCATCAGTTGCTGTCATTGTTCACTCGTGAAATGTGAATCTCTGTCACTTACAATCGTTAAGGGATGCCATAATCCTTCACCCAATGGTTAAAGAATTTTCGGATTACCAATTTTGTCTTTGCTTCCGCTGGTAATACTACGAAAACAACATACTTACTAAACCTATCAACGATGACCATAACTTGCGTCTTTCCATTCCTGCTTTTTACCTTAGTACCCATAAAGTCAATGGACACAGAGTCTACTGGACCGGTTGGAATTGGCAAAGGCTTTAACAGACCGAGGGGAGGTTGAGTGTTGCTCCTATTTCTTTGGCACAATTGACAGCCCTGCACATACACAATGCAATCGGGTTTCATGCGAGGCCAGGTGTAGGAACGTAACAAGCTTGCATAAGTCTTTTTCCACCCGAAATGACCTTCAGTGTCATGGTGCTCCCCCAAAATCAGACTTTTGATCTCCTCTTTATTAGGAATACAAAGCCTATCATGCACATTCATTCTTTCAAATAATAGTCCTTGGGTAATACGATAGTCACGAAACTCTTGAGGTGCTTCTTGTATACGCTTAATCATTGCGCCATACACATGATCCGTGGAATACGCATTTATAATATTTTCTTGTAAATCGGTGCCCATATCTAAATATGTTACAATAGCACCGAAGAAGTCAGATCTTTGACTTAAGGCATCATCAACAACATTATATTTACCCTCTACTGGCTTTAGCTCAAAATCATACTGGTCAATTTCAGTGGCCCACCTAGTCCACTTAGGTGTCATCCGGGTCTGCGTATTAAGCCAGCGAAGTGTCTCATGATCTGAATATACTTTAAAGTGACGTCCTAAGAGATAGTCTCGTCAATGATCAAGGGTTTCTCGGAGAGCAAACAACTCTCTCTCATATGTAGAAGCGACGACCTTCTCATTAGGCAGTCGTCGTAACATAAACTCCACAAGTCTGTATCCATTTCCATCATCTTGTTGGAGTACAACGCCTATCCCGTATTGACTGGCGTCGATTATGACGACAAATGGCAAAGAGGGATCAACAACTTTCAAAACCGGATAGTTGATTAGACATTTCTTTACATGCTTGAATGACGGTCTTGTATTGGTCTTCTGGCTCTACCTCAATTTGATGGTAACCAGACTTCAAATCAATCTTAGTGAAGTATTTGCTACGCTGCACTCGATCCAAAAAATCGTCTATCCTCGGCAATGGCTCAACATTCTCAACTGTTATATCGTTTAATCTTCTCTAATCTATGCACATGCGGACTTCCTGGTACAGTTTCAATGTGATGTTTGATTGGTCGTTCCACCACACCGCTTGGGGCATCTGCCACATCTGCGAATTCTTTCAAAATCTTTTCAATTTCGGGGGACTTTGCCTCTTCTTTGACTTCGCCCTCCTTCACGGGGTGCACATATGCAACAAAAACTTGATCATACAAGTTGTACTTTTTCACATGGCAGGCGAACGCGGGGGCGCTCATACAACAATGAGCYAAGCTGCTTTCCTTACCAGATTCATGGAATAGGCAATTTTTTTTTTTCCACCTTGCGGATTTGGGAGCCAACACTCATGGTCCCTTAACTTTATATCCGCATTCGCAGATTGACCCCAATCCATGCCTAAAAGAATGTCAAAAGAGAGATTATCTTCCACCAAGAGAGTCAGAGAGTGGAGAACGCGTTCCACCTTTCCCTCTGCTTCAAGCCGGAAGTATATCTTGACCCCTTTAACATATTTATCCATTATGGTTATAGTACTATTAGCTAGCTTACTCATTACGGGCTCATCTAACTGCTTAACCTTTAGCTCGAGTCGCAGCTTTTGCAATCCTTTTTTCTTATTAATATAGCTGCGTGTTGACCCACTATCAATCATTCCTCCAACTCTTACTCTATTTATCTCTAGATCTGCAATTATTTACTGTCCTTTTCCTTTTTTCATTTTAGTCCAGGCTTGGCGACGAGCGGCCTACTCATCACTCATGCCAGGGAGGGATCCACCTAGAGAGGTACACACACTTACTACCTCTGGACAATGTACTAGGTGGGGACTGTTTATCTTTTCAGTTTCTGCCCGAGGAACCTTCGGATGAGAGGATGTCTTTCTGTTTACATCCGAAGTTTCGGTAGAGACAACTGAATCCTCTACTGGCTGTTCCCTTTTGATTGTTTATAGTCGGGACAAATGGGAACGATGTGGTTGGGGTCACCACATTTGTGGCATTGATCGGCAGTCTTTCTATCCTGGAAAACCTTCTCTGTAATCCCCAATTTCTTTCAAGGCTCCCCTTCGGGCAAACCTGGATGGGGTGGATATGGTTTGTCCCAAGTACTATACCATGCGCCTCTTCCTCTTCCCCATGTAGAATACGAACCACGACCATCTTGCGAGGGACCATTGCCCCTTTCACCCACGTAGTAGCTACCTTTGCCACCACCCCTCTGGGTCCTGGGTCCTCTTCCACCACGCCCGCGGCCTCTTCTTCCTTGGCCACGTCCTCTTCCTTGTCGCCCTCCCCCGCGGGCTGCAATGGCCGCGTAGTCCCCTTCCTGAACTACCGTGCTGTTGGGTCCTCCCTCCAGACCATAATCTATCTTGTCGTAGGATTGAGTTTCGACACCTCCTTTTTCAAAAGTAAGAAGGAGATTGTCTTTCCCAGGTACGTTCCCTGAGATAGTGCGGTTTTGCCATTTCTTACCTGCTTGCATATCTTTCCAGTAATGGCAATAATTAGCCTCGGCTAAGAAGCCAGCATGATCTATAGCGATCTTGCTGAACTTCTCGTATGTTATCCCCTCTTCCTTTGTGCGGGGATAAAGCTGAGTACGGAGAGGGTCGGACAGTGCCCTAGCGAAATTATTGAGGATCTAAGTGGGAGTAAGTCCATGTTCAACACATTGTAAGAGTTCACCCATCGTTGCTTTTAGTGCAGACACACTCTTCCATTTTCGATCTGCAATATTTAAAATAAGCATTTCTGTTCAGCGAACCAAATTTTTATTTTCAAATCTTTCTCTAATAGCCTTAAAGAAATCTTCGATTCTCATTTGTTGTAAATATTCAATCATGATGTGGCAGTTTGCTTCTTTTTGCAACGATTGTATCCAACCAAGGGTCTGGCGTGGTACCTTTGACTTGACAGTTGAGTTTGCCTTTTGAATTTCCTGATCTTAGCACTTAGTCCCACAGCCACATGCGACCTTCTCAGTTTTGGGCATGTGTTGGTCACACAGCCCAGCGCAGACCAATTTTTGGTCTGCATGGCCTGGGGCTATGTTCTGGGCCCCGGACTACTTCTGAACAAGGTTACTACATTCCTTCTGTCCCATTTTCAAGTTCCACCGCAGAAATAATTAAGACTTTAACCCTCGTTCATAAGTAGCAACGATGTTAGGAGCAGTCTCAAGTAGTTCCTTCTTGCTGAACCATCGGTCCTCTAATGGTTCTTGAGATTTGAAACGTACCTTGAACTGCTTCTGAGAACGTTCACGTGCTCTTGTAGAAAAGAACTCGTGTTTTATGATTCTGTCGACTTCATAGCTTCCTTCCATTGGTGGTGGAATCATAGAGGGTCTGTTAGGAAAATCATTTCGTTCTACATAAGGCAATAGTTTGGACGTATGAAAGATAGGATAAGTCTTAAGATGAGGGGAATATCAATGCGATAAGACAGTCCCTCAACATTCCCAATGACTTTGAGAACTTCTCAGGGTCCAAAATAGACAGGCAAGAGTTTCTAAGACACATCTTCTTCTAGTGAGAACTCTTCAGACTTGACCCAAACTAAATTACCTACCTTGAATGTCGATGGTCGACGATGCTTATCAGCTTGGTCTATCGTTTGTTCTTGAGCTTTCTTTAGGTTCTCTTTCACTTTTTTAATGTCTTCTTGAAACAATACTGCATATTCACGAGTCCCTGGCGGTAACCTGAGAAATTGGTCCCGTGTTAATACATCAATGAGACACCTCGGTTTCCACCCCTTGTGCAGTGCATTAGGTGTACGTCCAGTTGCAGTATGAACACTGCTATTATATGCACTGACTATTTTGGGTAAGTTCTCGTCCCAATCAATCTGATCGGGTCTTACATACATACGCAAGAGATGTTGGCACAAGCGGTTCATCTGCTCACTTTGCCCATTCTTTTCAGGGTGTCGCCCTGACGGCATCAACAGAAAAATTTTCATGAGAAATGAAAGTTGAAAAAACATTTCATAAAAAAAAAATCCTTCATATTTATAAATTATCATTCCAATGTTTGCCCAATTCAAAAATTTTCAATTTAATTTGATAAGTTTCCGTCTAAATATGATTTTTCCCTTCCAACTTCATCTATTTGTTCAGGATGGAATGAAAATTTAGACGAGTTTATGAAATGTTTTAATTAGGCTTTCATTCTATTACAACAAATATCATATAATTTAGACTGGATTAACCTATTTATGACTGAAAATCCTTACTTAGAATGGCAGTCCAATTAAAATATTCCATGAACTCATCCAGACTTTCATTCCATCTCTAGCATGCAGTTCAAATAAGAAGGGATACCCCATTCTTGGAAGAAAAGTTTTCAAGTAAGACGAAAAAATTTAAAATTGGAATTACATTTTTTAAGATGGAATGAAAATTTGGACTTTAGAATGTAATTTTACTCTAGAATGATTATTTAATTCTGAGAATTTTTTTTGTTGATGGTCAAACGAGTACCGTATACCTCCATCAGCTTTTGCCATGACATACTTGTGAATCTCGCATCTCGATCAGACACAATCGATAAGAGAAACCCATATTCAATCACCCATCGCATCTAAAATTTCTGAATCACAAGTCCAGTCCGTGGTTCAACAGGTAAGGGAACAAACATAGCATACTTAAAGAAACCGTCTACAATAACCATCACTTGACTATTGTCATTGTGGCTCCTTGTGAGACTCATGAAGTCCATTGAGATAGACTCACCTGGTTCATTAGGAATCGGCAATGGTCTCAGTAGACCAAGAGGGTTCTCGTGTGAAGGTTTGTTTATCTGGCATACCAGACAGGTACGAACGTAGGTTAGTACATCTTCCTTCAATCCCTTCCACTTGAAGTGTTCGCTGACCTCAGCGTAAGTTTTCTTGAACCCAAAGTGTCCCTCAAAGCCGTAACATTCTCCTATCACCAGACTTTTAATCTCTTCTTTATAAGGGATACAAAGTCTTTGTTCAGTTTGGTCAATCAAGAAAAACAAACCATCGACTATTTTGTAGTTGGGATGTAGAGATGACCCAGATGGGTTTCTGATAATAGTGTCAAGGATAGGCTTCCAGATAGGATCACTAGCGTACCCTTGGCGAATCTTTTCCTTCAAATCACTCCCCACATCCAAATAAGAGACAATAGTCCCGAAGAAGTCACTTCGCCTGGACAATGCATCTGCAACCACGTTAGATTTTCTTTTGATTGTTTTTAGTTCAAAGTCAAAGGTATCAAGAAAAGCAGACCATCGTACCAGTTTGTCAGAGAGCTTAGGCTGTGTCTTTATCCACTGCAAGGTAGAGTGGTCCGAGTACACAGTGAAGTGCCTCCGTAACAAGTAGTGCTTCAGGTTTTTTGAGCACAAACTAAGGCATACAATTCTCTTTCATATGTGCAATTGACAACTTTTTTATAGGACAATTGGGCAAACATAAATTCAACTGGTCTGTAACCTTTGTCATCGTCCTGTTGAAGGATGACGCCAATTCCGTACCGACTTGCGTCAGTTGTAACAATAAAGGGAAGAGATGGGTCAGCAATTTTCAGAACAGGATAGTGGGTCAATGCATACTTTAGTTTCTTAAATGCAGACTCACAGTCCTTATCCCACAACCATACAGTTCCTTTCGTGAGCAATTTCCTCATTGGTGCGGCGATCAGTGAGAAGTTCTTAACAAACTTTCTATAGTAAGTTGCCAAACCAAGAAAAGAACGTAATTCGGTGATAGACTTAGGTTGTGGCCAATCTCTAATTGCTGATATCTTCTTTTCCTAAGGTCTTAGACCATCTTCGTTCACTATATGCCCTAGGTATAGGACTTCCGACTTAGCGAACTCAGATTTCTTCGGGTTCAGTTTGAAGTTACCTTCTCGCAACTTCCCCTATACAAGACGTAGGTGTTTCTCATGATCTTCTAGTGTTTTACTATACGCTAGAATATCATCAAGATACACAACGACGAATTGGTTCAACCATTGACATAATAATTCATTCATGGACCTTTGGAAGGTCGTTGGGGCATTCGTAAGTCCGAAAGAAATTACCGCGAACTCGTAGTGACCATACCTTGTTCGAAAAGTAGTCTTGTAATGATCTGCGGGATCCACCTCGATCTGGTGGTATCCAGACTTTATATCAATCTTATTAAAGTACTTGCAGCCCTGCAACTGGTCCAACAAGTCGTTAATACGCGGTAGGGGTTCGAAATTTTTCACAGTGACAGAGTTCCCTCTATATTCAATGCCAAGACGTAACTCACCTTCCTTTTTAGGCACAAACAAGACAGGAGCGCCATAAGGAGAAGAGCTATGGCGAATCTATCCTTTTTAAGTTAGGTCCTGCAGTTGTTTTCTTAGTTCCTCAAGTTCCCTACGAGACATTCTATAGATAGGGCCCTTGGGAGTCTTACTGCCAGGAATGATCTCAATAGTGGTTCCTGTTGGTTCCATTGACAAATCTTTATACTCGTTTAGGAGTTTTGCAATCGATGGAGGATAGGAAGTAGATGACTCACCAACTTATTTCACTAGGATCATCATTACGTCCTGTTCCAATTTCTTCTTTGAAACCATCGAACGAAAGAAAAAGACAGACTAGAGTTAGAGCCAGACTTATGATACAGTTTGATGGTTTTCAATTCATTTTGTGCGTCTCGCAGTTGCACAACCTTGTCCTTGAACGTGATATCGGGGTTGACTTCCTCATGCCAATCCATCCCCGAATCATGTCAAACGGTAAATTCTTCTCAACAAGAAAAGTAATTTCATGCGTAATCTTCTTTTTGTCCCTCGTACAGAATCGACACTTCACACGATCGACATATTGTGAAACAGTGATCGTGCTTTTGTCTGCTATGATAGACGTGATAGGTCGAGACAAATTCTTTACCTTCATTCCGAGATGCAATTTACGGATTGCTTTCTCGAATATGTAATACTGTGTAGATCCTGAGTCTAATAGTGTACCCGCGCGTGCGTATGCGATTTCTACATCCGCGAGTAATAATTCACCCTTAGACTTTGATTTCTTAGCCCATGAGCTTCATAATGCTAACAACTTGTTACCAAGCTCGTCAAGGGAGTCGTCTAGAGAGACAGAACATAAGACAGGTTCAGACTGTTTTGGACGATGGGCAGGAAAAAAATCATCCTCTGCCATGTGAGTCGAAGGGTTGAAAGGGTTAGTAGGCGCCTTACCTCTCTTATCATCTTCAACTCAGTAGGAGCAGATGTTACTCCTACTGGCGGCTCGCTTTTGGGTTCCGGATTAATGGGCATCATGAAAAATCACATGCTCCGCAGTCCCACATTTTTGGCACGGCGCATTGTCCATGCGTTCTTGCGAAGTCTTTTGGTTTATATCCATCTTCTCCCAGGGCTTTCAGGCTGCACTACCGGGATGCTCCGGGAACGAGCGTGGTCTCCTCTTTTTTCCTAGCGTTCGTGGTCCTCCCTTATTGACCACGGCAGCAGTGACGTCCCCCTTTCCGGACTCACTGCTGCTCGTCACACCCTCGGCCTCCAACGGTCACTTCTCCACAGTATCGTCGTCAAAGACGACGAGGGTGTGGTCCTAACGCTTGTCGCGCCAAAGTACTCACTTGCTTGCACCTGCACCACCACCATGATACTTCACAACAGATCCATACGTGTTTTTAACCTGAGATGTCATTTGCTCTCTTTGGAGAGCCAAGTCAGGGAACTGCCTATAATTATATTTGCCAGATTTAGAATCTGCCACGAGCTGTCCCCGGATGGGCTCAGGCAGAGCACGGGAGAATATGTACAAGACTTGGTTGCCTTGCAGGTTCAATCCTGGAACCTGTAGCAACCGGTCAACCTCCCGAAACAGGGCTTCCACCGAGGTCCAATGTTTCTGACCAATGGTTGTGAGCTGGTCGAAGGCCTTATTGACCGTGGTCTTGTCCAAGAAGCGTTCCTTGATGTTTCCAAGAAACTGCTTCAGCATCATTGTCCCAGCCCAGTCCCCAATGTCATCGAACCCGGCTGTGTTGGCTTCGGTCAAAACCCATTCCTTAGCCTCTCCCCCTAAGCAAGAAGTAGAGAAAGCCACCTGGGATTCGGGCTCAACAGGGGCCGTAGCACAGTATGTCTGAATCTAAACAATCCACAATAGCAAATTTTCGTCCTTCTTATTGCAAAACGTGAAAGGCAGTTTCATTTTAACTTTGTCCTTCTTCTTTGGTTTCTCCACTTCTGAAGGGCCTTCTTTCTTTCCGTTTGGAGAACCTGGCGGACTCGACGGTTCCCCTTTCTTTTCTTCGGGTTTCTTTCCTTCCGGTGTCTGTGTTTCTATCTTGAGAGACTTCATCGCATCTCCCTTCAGTTTCTTGGGGTTCTCCTCCTTCTCTTGCTCAACCGTTTTGCTATTTTGTTTGACCAGATTAATGACATTCTGTAGGCCTACGGTAAGCTCATCAAGTCGCATGCCAAACTGATAAAGTTTCACTTCAAGGTGAGCGACATAATTTACAAGTTGATTCCAAGAAACGGTCTGTTCTTCCCCTTCAGTTACCACCACATTCTCTCTGATCTCATCTATTTTCTGTTCTTGCTGTTTATTTCTTTCTTTTTCTCTTCTAAGCTCATCCTTTCCGTTCTTCTCTCTTTCTAGCGCTTCTTCAAGCTGACGGATATTCTCATCCACGGTTTCCTCAGTTACAGGCACTTTTTTCTTTCCACTTTCATGAGCAATCTCATTATACTGGTCCATAATGTACTTATCAAGTGCCTGACGACACTTGATAAGTACCTCCTGAACTTGGATGACATCGATGCTCGTCCCAGCTGCCTCGAGAGCTACATGTGCTGCTTCCTAGTCAAACTGGCTCCGGACGTTGGCTTCTGCCTCAGCACCAGCATCATGAAGTTCAGAAATCAGGTTGTCCAAGCGGACAGTTAATACTTTCTTCCGCTCGGTTATCTGTTGCCTTGTTCGGGGATCACCTAACCCCACAACAGTTCGAGACTCAGAGGATTGAGACATTGTGATGTGCGTTTGCTGCACAATAAACAATTAATAACAGTAATAAATTCCACAGTCGCACGATTCTACAACAGCAAGGTTTATTTGTAACTGAAGGAGAAAATAAGTTCAATTATTTAATTTACTACTAATGGTGTTCGGTTCTTGATCTTTGTGATGACGTCCTATCCAGATTCTACAGGTACCACTTCAGGCCGTGTGATCAGATGCAACACACAAGTGAGTACACAAAGCACAACAAGCAACACAAGGTAAGTATGCCAACACCAAACAACAACAATTGGGTCAACGATCTTCTTCTTCCTTGTATCAATCTTAATACGTTATAGCACACCGCTCGACAGCTGACACTACAGTTGTTCAATCTACCATTCAATTAGCCGTACCGCCGTCGTCGTCGAAATGCAGTCTCTTACTTAGGCATCTTCCTGCCTGCCACGTGTCATCCCTGACATACCAACATACAACAGAAAAATTCCCACGAGAAATGAAAGTTGAAAAAACATTTCATAAAAAAAAAATCCTTCATATTTATAAATTATCATTCCAATGTTCATCCTAGTTTAAAATTTTAAGTTTTATTTAATAAGTTCCCGTCTAAATACGAGTTTTCCCTTCCAACTACATCTATTTGTTCAAGATGGAATGAAAGTCTGGACGAGTGTATGAAATGTTTTAAATAAATTTTTATTCTACCACAACAAATATCTTCTAATTTAGATTGGATTAAACTATTTATGACTGAAAATCCTTACTTAGCATGACATTCTAATGAAAATATTTCATGAACTCATTCTGACTTTCATTCCATCTCGATCATACAGTTCAAATAAGAAGGGATACCCTATTCTTGGAATGAAAGTTTGTGAGTAAGATGAGAATTTTTTAAATTGCAATGACATTTTTTAAGATGGAATGAAAATTTGAAACTTAGATTGTAATTTTACTATAGAATGATTATTTAATTCTGGGAAATTTTTCCGTTGTAGCAAACTTGCCACGCCAGCAAAGTCCAATCAACAAATGCTGGGATGCCAAGTCAGCAATGTATTTCCTGTCCTTCCCACGTGCCTCATTTACGTGTCGTCTTATAATACCGTCATCAAGCCAGCCAATCGGAACAATGCCACGTCAGTCCAAGGAGTAATGTCATGTCAGCAGGTTATCACCACATCAAAAGACAAGTGCGGTAATCCTCTCCTGCCACGTCAGCAATAACCACCTCCAAGAGCCTCGTCAGCTCCTGCTCAGGATCTGGTCGCATGCCAGCGACGAATGCAACCATACTTGCCACGTCAGCAACCAGATCCTGGGACGTGGCACATCTTATGCCACGTCAGCAGACTGTCGCGACCTTTTGCCGCGATCCCGACCAGTATCCCAACTGCCACGTCAGCGCGTGTGTCGGGATCGGTATCCTGAATAGTCTTCTCACGAGCAGTCTTCGTCGTCATCAACAACACGGCTTCCTCATCATCATCTTATCACGTGTGCAGGTCTTCAAAGGAGGTAAGTGCCCTGTCTAGACTGTCGCGCGATTATAATCACGATTGAGCACTTCCTCATACTTACTTGGCGCCGCCTAGCGCTTGCAGACGTGTATCTTCGTCATCGTTATCATCGTCATAGACAGGAGTACTGCTCCGATACCAAATTGCAATGAACCCAAGTCATGAATACGAATGTCAGCAGTGCAAGTCCTGATTATCGAGCCGCTGATAGTTTCCAATACTCAAATAGTATCCAGAAAGAGAGAGGTGAGATAATCATACACAAACGAAGAGGAAGGAGAGAGATAAGACAAAGGAGAGGAAGATACAATGCCCACTCCTTCTCCGGGCTCCTTCCTTGACAGCCACCTCACAATAACCGGTAATCTGAACACATATCGAAGTCCTGTTACAATGTGCCACGTGGTATCCACAACCTCCGCACAGTCCCGATCTCCTCCTGAACTGACAATGAAACAACCTTGATATCGCCCTGAAGTGATGATGGAATAGAACAGCAATGCCGGTCCTGTAGACCCGACAATGTCACATGTGGCAGCAGCCACGTCAGAAGCAACATGTGGCAATGCCACGTCAGCAAGCCTTGAAGACAATAGCCTGCGAGTCAGCGCACTAGCCAGCAGCGTGTTGCTGCTATCTCGCCAATGCCAGCGTAATGCCAGCGTACACCAGAGTCGCAGCGTCCAGCCAGCGACGTGCCGTCAACGTGTAGAGCAGCGTCAACGCAAGATAGAAAGAATGAATGTCAAAGCCAGGGAGTCCACGCTTATGTAGCATTGACTCGGGGTCTGGACCCCGGCTGCTGTAGACTCCAGCCGTCCAGATCTCGACGCGCGGGAAGGGCATGGATCGATCTAATATTGTATCCTCTTCAGCCTGGACGCATGTCTTGGTACCTGCGCACAACAAGTGGATGTATCCAACCAAGGGCCCGGCGTGGTACCTTTGACTTGACAGTTCTCTTGAATTTCCTGATCTTAGCACTTGGTCCCCCAGCCACGTGCGGCCTTCTCAGTTCTGGGCATGTGTTGGTCACACAGCCCAGCGCAGACCAATTCTGGTCTGCGTGGCCTGGGGCTGAGTTCTGGGCCCCGGGCTACTTCTGAACAGGGTTACTACATTTCTAGCTATGCATCTCTCTCTATCTCTCTCGCTTGGTTTGCTTTTCTCTCTCTCTCTCTCTCTCTCTCTCTCTCTCTCTCTCTGGTGCTCTCTACCTTTCTCTCTCTCTCTCTCTCTCTCTTTTTCTCTCTCTCTCTCTCATTGAACGCACGTTCATTCCGTTCAAAAATTGAGCGGAAAGCCCACGTTCAATGATCGCGCGGTTACATAGTGACCCCTGTATTTTTTTAATCGACAACCTATGTTGTGAACTCGTTAAAAAACAAACTAAAGTGAAACGTGAGAAAAAAAAAAAAAAATCAATTCGAAGGGCAAATTTTTTTTTCTTCATTTTTTTGGCAACGTCACAACTTGTAGTGGTGTTCCATTGACCCATGTGTTCTTTTTTTTTTTTCATGTCGGTTCACTTAGTGAAAATTGGTTCCGTACGAAAAACAAAGGACAACCCAAAGCAGCTATGGCTGCTCTAGCCAAGGCCGCCATGCCCAACCTTGTCTTGAAGCTTCTTGGTGTGGCTCTCCCCAGTTGGGGACTCCCTGCTGCAGCGCCCACCAAGGTGATGAAGATGGCTGCCACCATAGCCAGGTAAGTACCCCTGGCGCTCCTCCGTCTTCCTGTCCTTCTTCCTCCTCTGTGTCCTTCTCCTTCCCCCAGCAGCGCTGCTCCAACCGGCGCTCCAACCAGTTTGTCGCCAAACTTGCACACCGAAATAAAGAGACCGGGCTCTTCGCCCGGCTGGGAGATATAGCGGCCTGCTTGCCTCTTCGAGTGGTGACTTCCAGGCCGCTCGGCCTTTTAAGCAACCGGTACTTCCTCCCTTTCGGAGGGAAACATCATTGCAAACTCTGATATTGCCCGTACAGGCCCTAGACCCGGACTGGTTGGACTGGTATCCGCCCAAACCTAACCTACAACTACAGGGCCTCTAAAAATGCCACTTTTTTTTTTTTTTTTTGAGGGGGGTACCGAGGCGCGCCTCAGCAACGCCGCAAATTTTGCACGGCGTCTGCGCTGCTGCTGCTTGTGTTTTCGCTTTCGTTACCACAGTAACTATCTCACCATAGCTAACCTCCCTTTCTGTGTGTCCGTTCAATGGGCAATGGGTTTTGTACAAAACCGTTGTACCCGTTGAACACCCCCGGGGTCCCCGTTGAATCCCCGTTGAACGGTATAACGGGGGCTTCCCGTTGAATTCCGATCAACGGGTCGAGCGCAATGGGGCTCGGACACGTGGCGGGACACGCGTGGAATAAAAAAAAGGTAAAAAAAAAAGTTAAAAAACTACCCTGTGTGTGTGTGTGTGTGTGTGTGTGTGTGTGTGTGTGTGTGTGTGTGTG
>BFEA01000310.1:1539202-1549370 GCA_003427395.1 Chara braunii | reverse complement strand
CAATTGCACTTCGGGCACCCTACCTGGCCAGAAAGCCGGGTTGTATACATTGCCGGAACTGCAATTTGAAACTGTATCTCGGTCCATACTGTAATTATAACCCATTTTTTTAACCCCCGCGTAGTTTCCTCCCCCCCCAAAAAAGAAGAAGAAATTTGGCCCTGCTGAGGAGACAGAAATAGCCGCACTTTTGGAAAGCATTAATTGACTTCAAATGGAAGCCCCCACTTTTTTCACCAGAGCTTCAAGGTTTAATTTTGGAAAGTTTTAATTTTTGGACTCAGAATAGGACGCTGGACCCGGTTTCCAGCAGCATAGATATTGGGTCTCGCTACTGTCTGCTATACACAATTTCGTATAGTTGCCGTATAGCTGTCAGACCGCGAAAAAATGTATAGAACCCGGCGTCGCTCCACTTACTATCTGCCATACAAAGTCTTCAGTTCCTGAGTTCACTACGCAACACCCTAACAGCACTAGAAGACAGCAATTTGTCCGTCCAGACTTGAGGTTCACCATACAAAAACGCAGCGGGTCCGTGGTTTCCTTTGAGGAGTATCCGAGTAACGACTTTTGCAGGCTGGGAACTATACACCGACAGAGAGTGCAATCTCCGACCGATATCTGACAGCTATCCAAGCGCCAAACGTGTATAGTGTACAGTAAGTGGAGCAATTCCGAACTCTCCAAATTCGGAGAGTGTATAGTAGTGGAGCGAGACCCATTTATAGATCTTGAGCAGTTGGTAGGTTGTTGAGCTTGGATCGTAAGCGAAACTGGCTTAGGCTGCCAGGATAACTCCGGGTCGAATTGTGAGGTCCCCGGCCTCTCTCCATTGAATTTGCAATATATTTCGAAGCTTTCCAAAAAAAAAAAAAAAAAAGAAATAGCCGCACTTACCAGGGGGCCTAGCTCAGTTGGTACCCCCATAGAACTGTTGAAAAGCAGTCCTGAGCTCGAATCCAAATGCAATCAGATGGGAGGAACAGAATAATTCTGAATTTCCAAGGCGGGTCAGTTCAGTGGTGATATCTCAAGGCCCTCGACCTGAAAAGAAACGGCCAGATTTCCAAAATACACCTGAAAGTTCACATACGCTCTAAAATAACTCCCTAAAAGATGTTAGTACGCCGGACTACCCTCTGAAAATGCGCTTTTGGTCCATGTTTTGGATTTACATCTTTGTATTCTAGCCCCTGTCAAGGGATCGCCAAGTTCATGCTATACCCCTGGAAGGAGCAGAACCAAAACTTGTGCAGCACCCCCCACAGGGCCACAGGGGTAGATTGGAAAGTTGTCAATCCAAACGGGCATTTGACAAAATTTTGATATGAACTTTGAGGGGGGTTTTGCATATTCTCCCCCCCCCCCCCCCGCCGGCAATAAAAAAAAAGAAAAGAAAAAAATGCTCTTTTTTTGGATCCGGATTGTTCTTGGGCTTGCTGATGGCGACAGGTTTCCTTTTTCTAACACTCCCGGAGCCATACTATGGCAACACCTCTTTTTTTTTAGACCAATCTCCTGCGAACTTTTTTTTTTTTTTTTTTTTTTTGCCCCCCCCTCCTCTCCTGAGAACCTCCCTGCTGATGGCATACTCACACTGCAGTCTTCCTCCGAACAAAAGGCACGTGTGTTATTAAACCACCAGTACTTGGCCCAGCTATCCGCCGCCCAAAAAAAATAGTAGAACCGTTTCTAGTCGGATGAATTTGGGCTCTCCTGTTGTAGCCCGGACATTTCCTAAAATCGTGGAGAGTTAAAGGACACCAATAGAGCACTCGCGTTAACGGGCACAAATAGAACACCCAGGTTTCGTGTATTCGTATGATATAGGGCGTCAACTTTCCGAAAACGCTCTCCCCTCCCCCCTCCACCCCACCCCACCCCCTTCAAACCAAAAAAAGAAGTATATGCCTTCAACAGGTACCTCCAGTTTTCCGGCAAACAGGACCTTCAGATAAGGCACAGAGAACGAGAGAGAGAGAGAGAGAGAGAGAGAGAGAGAGAGAGAGAGAGAGAGAGAGAGAGAGAGAGACAGAGACACACAGAGAGAGACAGAGAGACACAGAGAGAGACAGACAGACAGAGAGAGAGAGAGAGAGAGAGAGAGAGAGAGAGAGAGAGAGAGAGAGAGAGGGCACAACACTGCAGGGCACGCGGGATTGAATTTGGAGTTTGGGGGGCTACTTCGAGCAATAGACTTTTCCAGGGAAAGTTGAATGGTACATAGCTGTGTCTTGTTGGGGGGAAGACCGTGGGCCCTCAAAATTACGGATTTGCAAAATGAAAGGTCATATGGAGTCCTCCTAAAGGAGGACTCGATCTGGCGTGCGATTTTGAGGGGGGGGGGGAACATACTCTGAGGGAGATCAGTACGCCACACACGCTGCAATTTTGCTCCCATGCTTTCTGATAGGGACACACATTTGTTTTTTGATTTTGTGGGGGGGAGGAACATCTTTTTCTTGCGGATAATTGGTGGAATGCCCCCATTCCAAAACCTTTTCAGTTTAGGGCGCCCAAGGGCTGGGCGTTAGGTACTACCGGCCCAAACGTTTTCCGCTTGGGTGCAAGGCGCCTTCGCTTCGCGGCCACACCTTGCTTGGCCTGCTTTTACCGTGCTATGAATCTGGATCTGATTTCACCCCGGATTCATGAGCCGGTACCGTACTTGTGCCTTGTATTCTTTGTCCGTGGTATCGCACTCGGCCTCTTCTCAATCACTACGAATCTACCGCTGTTTATGTGCCAGATTCGTGATCTGGTAGGGCCCACCGGAGCAACGCACGACCCCTAGTCCCCCCATGGAAAAGTTTGGGCATGCTTTACCAAACGGACTGGTTGAATAGCCATCAAAAAATAAAGGTCACGGCGTAGGTAATGTATATTTCCATACAGAGAATAGAAAAAGTTGTTAGCCAACCAACAAAGGAGGTTTAAGTTTGGGGGCATGCTTTACCAAACGGATTAACTTTGGGCGCAACGCCTGGGCCCATAGTACCCACATGGAAAAGTTTGGGCCTGCGTCACCAAACGGCCTAACTTTTGGGCCCCCTAAACCAAAAGGGTTTTGGCGTGGGCGCTTTCCACCAATTATCCCTTGTTCTTGACACTTTGGGTCTCACTACAGCACTGTTGCAAATGCAATTTTCGATAGTTTCTCATAACCACAGTCTTTCGAAAATGAAGATGGGAAAAAATTTTGGGTGTTTGTCACAGAGAGCTTCTGGTCCTTCTGAACACTTCCTCTGGGGCCAAGTCCCACTAGCAGCGTTGAGCTACCTCAACGCCTGAATGTGGACAATTTTGAGGAGATGTGCAGAAATGGTGTGGAGTTTCCTGAACTGCACGTCTCCACAAACACGTCCAGATTCAGGCGTTGAGGTAGATCAATGCTGCTAGTGGGACTTGGCCCCTGGAAAGTGGTTCCATGCCCAGCCTGCAACTCCTACGATTTAAACAGTCCTTTTTTTTTTTTTTTTTTTTCAATGGGAACAAGGCTCCAATCTATTCGGATTTCAACAGTCCTTCCATGCTTATCCTGCAACTCCGATGTTTTCAACAGTCCTCCGGTCCGCTCTGCTATCCAGTTCTCGTTGGAATGTGGTGAATGGGCCTGAGGTTGGGACGGCCGAGCGCACGGGTCCCATCCTCAGGCGCGTTTGTCTGTTTCCGCTTGCATTCACGAGTTCGTGCATTCAACGGTGCTGTGCCCGCTAAAAAGGGGGGAAATGCCAAAGGGGCGGCTGTCGAATTTCTTCTGACAGCCGTCCAAGTTTCAGCATTTCCACTCTGGTGTGGTGACCCCCTTGTCCCCGGGAAACCTATCTCCCTTTTTCAATTTTCGGAGTTTAGTACCCAGTGTAGGTAAGAGGAGTAGAACCTCTGACATCTGCCACAGGGTAAGCAACTACCTCAGCAATTCCTCTCTTCTATTTTACCTAGGAATCAGCTGATTGGCAATTTCTTCCCCCCGGGAAGGAGCTCTGAACACTCTATTCCCATGCTCTGATGCAGTATATTCCCAAACTTTTTTCCCTTTTTCTATTTTTGGAGTTTAGTACCCAGTGTAGGTAAGCAGACTCGAACCGCTGACATCCGCCACAGGGTAAGCAACTACCTCAGTAATTCCTCTCCTCTATTTTACCTAGGAATTAGCAGATTGCCAATTACTTCCCCCCCGGAAGCAACTATGTACACTCTATTCTCATGCTTTGATGCCGAATATTCTCAAGCTTTTTTTGCTTACAGCTACACATGTCCTTTGCTTGACAGTTGGAGTGACCAAACACCGGCATCTGTTTTTTTTCTTAATATGAAAAAAAGTGACGGCCTTGAGATATCTTCAAAATGACCGGCCGCAGGTAAATTCTGAGTTACTGAGTTGTTTTACTTACCTGAGTGGATTGGGATTCAAAGTGAGGTCTAAATTTCAACAGTTCAATTAGTTCATGGGTGTACCCTGTACCAACTGAGGGCACGCGCACAATGCGGTACCAAATCCGCATAATCCCCAAAATCCCAAAAAAGTGGTGTGGAGGGGTAGTCACACCAGGATCTCATTTCCCCAAACGTCTTATTCGTGACCCCAGGCCGCAGGGGTTGGGAATTTGCAGTAACCCTGGAAGGTTCCCCCAAATTCCTTGTTCTTGTTTGGAATCAACCTTCCGAAATGGAAAGAAATCCCGGGGTGTGACTGGAGCAGTCAAAAAAAAGGACCCCCCAAAAAAATCCAGGGGGCCGCAACCTTGTCTATTGCGAAATGGGGACTCGAAGCAGTGTGACGGGCCCAAGCCACTATTTTCCCAAATAGGGAATCCCATTTTTAAAAGAAAATACGATTTTGGGTACCCAGCGTGAGGGCATACTCACACGGGGACCTATAATCGCAAAATTCCCCCCAAAAGGGGAAAAGGCCGGTCACACGGATCTGCCGAATTCGCAAAAGTACTATTCCTGTGCCCATTTGTCAGAGGCCTGGGAAGCCGCGGGGCAAGGGATTTTGCGGTCACCTCTGGAGGTGACCGCAAATGCCCTTGTTGTTTTTTGCGTTTTCTTCAAAAATTGGGAAAATTTCGTTCACCAAAGTTCTTGCACAACTTGTGGATGGCGCCATGTGACCAGCCAAGTACCAAATCCCCATTGCTCCAGATGGCGGCGACGTGAACCATGCCCAAAACCTCAAATAGGCCGCTCCCAAATCCACATATATTTTGCGGATCTGGGGTCGCCGTGTGAGTATGCCCTGAGGGTGCCCTGAGCTAAGCCCTAAGACCATTCCGCTGAAGAAATTCCCCTGCTAATGAGACCAAGTAGCGCCGCACTTTTCTTTCGGTCTTTTTTATTTTTTTGGACCTACCGGTCTCTTTTCTTTTCACACTTCCAACGACCAAGTCGCATTTACCCCAAGACTAGATTTCTGACAGTAGAGTACAAACTCAGGGCATACTCACACTACTACGTTTTTGTGTACTTTTGGACGGACCTGTGGCCAGATTCATCCAGGTATGGCCTGAATGCTGTCAGAAACATTTGAGATACTGCTGGTGTGAGTATTCCCTCAGGGCACACTCCCACATGCGGCAGCAAATCCATATAATCCCCAAAATCCCCAAAAAATAGTATCAAGGCGTACTCACACAGGGTCCGCATTTTTTTTATTATTTTTTTTAAGACGGGGGCCGCATGATCGCAAAGTGCTTATTCATGAACCCTTTTGTCAGCGGCCTGAAGGACCGCGGGGGTTAGGAAAATGCGCCACAAATTCCTTATTCATTTGTTCAATTAAGGGCCTCGCCACACCAATGTCGAAAACTGCATTTTCAACATTTTCTCCTCTCCACACAGCATGTCAAAACAAGAGATGCAAACAAAATTCAGGAGCTGTCAGGGAAAGGGTTTCAACACCTCCTCTCGAGAAGGGCTCGTTTCCGCTTCAGGCCCTGCAACTTGCAAATTTTCAACAGTCCTCAGATGGGATGTCGAATTCTTGCCCGAATGTCGACAAAGAGAACGCACCAACGCTTGTCCTATGTTCACCCCAGTTTGTCTCTTTTGTGCACAGGACTTGTGAGTTCTTCACTTCTACATGCTGTGTGGCGAAGAGGGGTTTTCTGTTGAAAGAGGGAATGTCGAAAATCTCCTGACATATGTCTAATGTCGTGATGTTTCTACATTGGTGTGGCGAGGCCCTAAGTATCACAAATGAAGGGAAAATCAAGAACGAAGATATAGGCGGGATATCAATTGAGAAAAGGGGATTGGGGGAAATGGGTACTTCACGGACCGGTCAGACGTGCGTGGTTTTTTTTTTGTCACTTTCCCTGCATGCACCGTTTGTCTTTAGCCTGGCCATGCAGTTTGTCCTTGTTCGCCAAGTCCAGTCTTTTCCATTTCGGGCCCCAACCACCCCTCCGCACGTTTTCACATTTGCTTGCCCCCCATGGTCCGGCCTCTTCCGCCGGTCCTGCCCTCTTTTCCGCCTGTCCCAAGAATGGAATGACAGATCGATTCCCTCACGGTGGCCCGTTTTCGTGAAAGCATGTGGTCCACAAAGCGTTTCGGATACATCATGGATGGAATGAGTCTCGGGTGTATCCTTCTTCGTACATACGATCATCATGCAGCCCCCTATTTCGCCTGGATGCATCCAGGTCCGGTAGACATGAAGGAATGTGTGCTAAACATCTCGCCACATACCTTGCCACGAAAATACACAGTGTTCATTGCATGCATAGGGTGTCCGTTTCCACGAGACTCCTGTGATCACGCTGGTCGCTAAAGCCCCTCCCCCCACACTGCAGCCTTTACCCCCAGACTCTCGTAAAGAACTTGCGGAGCGCTCATGCTCAGCCCCCACTTTTCACTGTTCTAAGTGCTGCCCGTTTGTGGGCCCAGCAGCGAACTAATTTTCTTTTCCAAAAAAAAAAAAAAAAAGAGAAAAAGAAGAAGAAGAAGAAGAAGAAGAAGAAAAACAAATCCCCATAAAAAGATGTTGCGAAATTAGTCCCTGCACAGTGTGACTGGCCAACTCCCAACTGCGGTACAAACGGGAAGGGCCGCGCCCGTGTCCTATTCGAAAAGAATCTGCAGTGTGACTGGTGGAGGAACTATTTTCCCAAATCCGGCCTTCCCTTTCTTTCCCTTTTTTTGTGACTATACAGTTTTGGGTGCACAGTGTGAGCGTGCCCTCAGACGGCCAATGATAAAGCATAAGCATGAGTGGGACTTGGCCCCAAGTTACCCTTCTCAATGCTGATTACCTGGAAAAGGGGGTACTCCTATTATTAGCCAAATGGGGGTAGACACAGTCTCAGGACTCCTTTTTTTTGTCCTTTCCCGCTTCCCGCTATCTATTGTAGCCCTGGCACTCTTATCATCCTCTGCTACGTTCTTCCCGGTCATTATAGCTGTACCTAGACTGGAAGATGACCGTACATTGTATTTGGGGGAAGAAGGTAAACTGAAGGGGGTGGGGGGAGGAAATGGCGGGGAGCGTTCGGGGTTCGAAAATTTTGGTTTTGCCTTCACCCCAAAGTGCAATCAGGCCCTCCTGTGCCTTTCTGTAGAGCCACAACGCTACCTTCTTCCCCCCAACATAAAGCATATGCATTGTAAATGAATAGAACGCATATCATGGTGCGTTCTATTCTACTACAACGCATATGCTGCGTTCTATTTGAATAGCCCTTAATTTCTAGACAATGCATATGTGATCTATTCGATTTTTTGTTCAAATTTGAAAACTCGAATACAATGTATATGCGTTATGTCCAGGGGAAGAAGGTAGTGCAGCAACCCCAAGATGGAGGTAGTAGGTTTATGCTGTGAAGCTGGACCCCACTTGTTCTCATTTGCAATCATTATTGTTAATGGGATGCTGGACCCGGTTTCCAGCAGGTGCAGCTCCCCACCAATAGATGGAGCGACCAGCGGAGCCTAAAACCTTCTTCCCCCGAGCATAACGCATATGCGCTGTAAAAGAATACAACTCATGGGGTGCGTTGTATTCGAATATGACGCATATGCGTTCCATTGGAATAGCCCTAAATTTCAAATACAACGCACATGCGTTCTATTCTTTTTTTTTTTCAAATTTGAAAACTCGAATATAACGCAAATGTGTTATGTTCGGGGGAAGAAGGTAGGGTGGGCTATGCTCGTATCACACCCCCTACCGTCTTCCCCGAACATAATGCACCCTAAAAATGAATGTATACAAGTTATATTTCCGGCCAGATGCGGCCAAAATAAGGGTGCGTTGTGTTCGGGGGAAGACGGTAGCAGGCCTTGCAGGCCTTAAAAAAAAAAGGAAAAAGTTGACACTGCCTTTCTGAAAATTCATTGCAAATTGCAAATGGGAAAGATTGTAGAGAGGAGATTGGCATCATGGCATGATGGCCCCTTGTCTAATCTCCCTGAGGAAGGCCGGGTGTCTGGATTTGACGTGCCTCTTCTCCTCTGTGTGTGCACTACGTGGCACACATAGCGATGAAGTCAGCCGAATTGCATTGCCCATCCGGTTCTATCTCAGGAGGGAGACTGGTCTCCATATACAGATGGACTCGTAGCGAGCGCGGCTGGCAATGACATTGTGAGTGCTGCATCAGTGAATCCTAACGGCATTATACCCTTGGGCTAGAGATTGGGGGAAAACTGGGAAAAAAATTAAATAGCCCCCATGGCAAAGCCTTTGTATCTGTTCGCCCCTAGAGGAGGCAAGAAGTGTGGGAGAGGCTCTCAAATGAACGTTCACTTCATTTTTGCACCCTGGTTGGGCCCGTAATGCCACCCGGGCTGAGCGTGCTGTGCAAAAATGGTAGGAAGGCTTTCCTCAGGCCCTGCCAGGGGGGGGAAATAATGCCAAAGATCATTTCCAAGGGCCTCCCACACTTATTGCCCTCGTTTTGGAGCGGACAAAGATGTTGCCGCGGGGTGATTCAAAACTCTTCCTTCCTGTTGAAATTCCGGAGATACATCACCCACAGTTTCTCTGCCTATCGTCTTGAGAATAAACGAAGTTCCCTATAGGGCTCCGTCATTTGTCAAAAAGCCTGAAGCTGCCAGGATTGCTAATTTGCTGGCTCCCCTAAGCGATGTGACCATGCTGTTCTTTTTCCACTCCACAGCACATATTATTTAAATGTTATCATTTGACTGCAAGCACATACTTCAATGCTGTCATTGGGTCACACCGTCACGCTGCACTACTCTCCACTCTCGGACATCGGAGACTTTGCCACCGCTGCACTAAGTATCTGAAAAAAACCTGGAAACAAACTCGGGATAGCTGTCAGAAACCACCTTCCAAGTGCACTCTCCACGGTCGGAGAATGCCCAGAGCCTGCTACTGTGGTTTTTTTATTGGACCTCCGCCAGACACTCCAAGTTGCCACTGCCAAGAGTCCGCGAGGACGAAATGCAGATCACGCTGTGTCCTCCAGCTCCGTCAGGGCACTCACAAATTGGAGAGGAGGACCATAAAGAGCTAGTGCAGCGGTGAGGCAAAGAAGTCAAATTCGGAGCGTCTCACAGCTCTCCACGCACTCTCCAATTTCTTGAAGAGTGGAGACTCTGGAGAGTAGTGCAGCGAGACCCATTTTCGGAGTACTGGATCAAAGGAAAGGTAACGCGGAGGTAAAAACGTGGAGGTAACGCGGTCATGACCACGGGTTCAAACTCGGCGTACGTTCGGGATCCCGACTGCCGCCCGCCGGCCGCGGTTGGCCCGGGTTGGGGTGCGGCAGCCACTTTCAGGATGTTTTTAGGGTTTAAAAACTTCTCAAAAAAGAAAAACAAAATGTATGATGTTGTATATCTTTTCGAGATCTACATTGCTCTATTTGTTTTTGTGTTTTTTGACTTCGCCTTCGAACTTTAACAATTCAAAAACTAATTACCTGAGGCAAAAGCTGTTTATTTTATTTTTTTGGTAAGAAAAACTATGGAACTTATTTGTTTTTCTTATTTCAAATTTTGTAACCGCGCCTGGCTGCGGCCAGGGGGGATACATAGTACTACAGGCTTCTGAAAAGTTGTACCCTACGTTGCCCCGTACAAGTTTTTTTTTTTTTTTAATATTTTAAATCCGATATTGTTTTTATTTTGTTTCTCAAATTCTAATAAGAATCTGAAGATGATGCTCAGCCAAATGTTGCTTGTTTTGTCT
>BFEA01000310.1:1498588-1510456 GCA_003427395.1 Chara braunii | reverse complement strand
TCTCTTATACACATCTAGATGTGTATAAGAGACAGCCCCCACCCCCACCACAAACCTCATGAACTGCAAAAGCAGGCCAGAAAATGACCGAAAAAAAAAACGAAACAAACGAGTTTCAAAATGGGGCCAGAAAACGATCAAAACAATGCGAAAAGACGACCACACAACCCCAGGTCTCTCGCACACTGGCTAGCAGTTATGCAATGTATCTGACGCCAATCACAACTGGAGTTGAAAAAGCCCAGGTCTCCTGCGAGCAAGCCCTGAGCTACACCGCCCAGTTACAGCTAGTGCTTCTAATCGAACCGATCTGATCATGGACACTTCCCAAAGTGTGGTGCGACCCACCGGTACGATCTCCCTCCCCAAATTTTCGAAGGCGCGTGGGAAGCGTCGTGTGAGGATCGCGCCTTTTCCAAGTATTATACAAGTTCCAAGGGGTGAGGATCAGACTAAGTTCCTGAATCTGGACGTGTTTGTGGAGAGACGCAAGATAGGGCTATTGATCTGCCTTTCTGCATTTCTGCATAAATTAACACACAAATAGAACAGTAATACTTTCGACGTAAACAGCTAAAAAGATCATACCAGCAGAAAACGAAATTAAAATGATCAACAACACAGCTGCAGTTTTCTTCCAGTTGAGTTTTCTTCTGTTTTTTTGCATTTATTTCTTTATTAATTTATGGCAATCATAGCATCACATTGCGAGACCGTTATCCCATTAGAGGTGAGAGAACCAAAGGGGGGCGTGGGGTGGACTCGGTGGAGCGCGCGGGCGCCGCGGGGAGAAGACAGTACAAGAAACCGTGCTGCAGGGTGGGGAGTGTGCGGGGCAGTGGGCAAGGGGGATCATTATGGTGGGGTGGAGCCATAATGACCGAGGGAGGGATGGCCGAGTGGAGAACGGCAAAAGTGTCACGCCGGCTGCTATTTGAAGATCTTTCAACTTTTCTGGAGTTCTTCCGTTGTAGCTGCGGGTGCCGGGCGCCAGCCGGCGTGACACTTTTGCCGAGAAGGCGCATTTGCAATTTACAGTTGAGTGCCACTGACCTGAAGAGGTCATTTGGCCTGACAGTGTGTGTAGTAGGTTAGCAACCTGACGTAATGATAACACTTCCAATCAATGTCGAAACGCAGAAGCCAAAACATGCCAGACCAAACTAGATAGGAGAAGAAGAGGAGGCTGTCTCTTATACACATCTAGATGTGTATAAGAGACAGTTACAGTTGAGTGCCACTGACCTGAAGAGGTCATTTGGCCTGACAGTGTGTGTAGTAGGTTAGCAACCTGACGTAATGATAACACTTCCAATCAATGTCGAAACGCAGAAGCCAAAACATGCCAGACCAAACTAGATAGGAGAAGAAGAGGAGGAGGGAGAGAGAGAGAGAGAGAGGCAGAAGAAGGGAAGGAGAGACACCAGAGTTCCCGAACGCGACTTGAATACTGAAGATAAACCATGAAGCACAGATACAGAAGACAAGCTCCTGTAATGGCGGTAGTGATCCGACCGGTTTCGCCTGGCCGCCTGCCAGGACTCGTCAGGGGTCATTAAGTCGGCTTGAAAAAGACTGTGTACAGTACTTATACCTAGAGAGTTCAGCCGATTACAGCTACTACGACCACCGAAAAAAGTTCTCAAGCCACGACAGTACCTTATCACCCAACACACGTACCGAGATCGAACCCTGTCACTTAACACAAAAACATCCTACAGCTACACTACCTCATTCGGTCGGCAGACCCAAGGAAAACAACATATCAGATAGCACAGATCCCTGGTTCGAAACCCGATGGTGAACCCATTCCAACTTCTAACAGACTACCAGCACTCAAATAAAACCAAAACTACACGTCGAAAAACAAGGTCACAGCCGACAATCAATCTGCAGACCAGGGTACGAAACCCCAAACGAAACCATTCCAACACTCATCTTACAACAAAACAAATCAGACCCCCTAAGCCTACGCTCATTCTGCAAATTCGGGTTCAAAACCTCAGACAGACCCAGTAACATCTTCCCAATTCCTACCTTAAAGCCGAGACCCATCAGACCCCCTAATCCGGAGGTCCCACAACCCCCGATTCCTCCACCGCAGCCGGTCCCACCCAGTCAAAACCGGCACCCATTCCTTCCATAAACCGCCGAACTTCGCAGAGAAATTCACCAAGGCCCCATCGAAATGCTCTTCCGGATGGTCCTGACAGTGTGTGGTCAGGACCATTTTTTGTATTGAGTGATCATCGGGATAATTGGTAGAAAGGGCCCACGCCAAAACCTTTTTGGTTCTGGGCGCCCGAAACTCGGCTGTTTGGTACTACCGGCCCAATGACTTTCATGAGGGTGCTACAGGCCCACGTGTCGCTCCAAGGGCCCTACCGGATCATGAATCTGGCGCATAACAGAGCCAGATTCATTTTGATGTAAAAGAGGCCTAGGGTGGTACAGCTGAAGTATCTAATGAAGCCCACGCACTCTATTTTGAAAAAGAAGGGCCCTACCGGTTCATGCATCTAGCAAAAGCTTGCGAAATTCTTGAACCGGTAAAAACAGGCCCAGGGAGATGTGGCCACAGCGCTAAGGCACCTTTCACCCAGGCTGAAGACGGTTTGGGCCGGTTGTACCAAACGGCCGAGTTTAGAAGGGCAGTACCGGTTCATGAATCTGGTGCAAAAACAGCACCAAATTCTTGAACCGGTAAAAACAGGCCCAGGGAGATGTGGCCATGGCGCGAAGGGCCGAAGGCGCCTTTCACCCAGGCTGAAGACGCCTGTAGTACCAAACGGCCGAGTTTCGGGCGCCCAAAAACCGGAGAGGTTTTGGCGTGGGCTCTTTCTACCAATTATCCCTCATTGGGATAATCGGGCCCACGCCAAAACCTTTCTGGTTTTGGGCGCCCAAAACTATGAGACTACCACTCATCTTTGTCCCCCCTTTTTTTTAACTCTGTGTAAAGTGATAAATGCATCATGGTGTTCCCCTCCCCCCTCCCCCCCCCCCCCCCCCCCCCCCCCAAGAAAAGAAAGGGGGATAAAAGTGGAGAAAAAGATGTCATTGAGTGGTAGTCTCATCCCTTATCACTTAATATCCCAATTTCCAGAAAATGGCCATCATTGGACAGACCAAATGACCTCTTGAGGCCAGTCAGCCTGAGGCACAAACTGCAAAAAGGAAGACAGCTCGGGTTTCACAAAAACGGCGTAACACCTAATAGCACAAGTAAATTGGAAGCATTACAGAGTACTCGTACGGCTATTTTGGCTTTTGTTTTTGCACATTCCGCACTGCGGCGGGTGACTGCGCCACAACAAACCTGGGATTAGTGTTTTTTTTTTTGACTTTTTGAGACTCAACCCCCCCGGGCGGCCATGGTTGTGTTTCAAACACAAACACAGGGTGACAGGCTGCCTTGAGATAGCGCAATAGAACTCACTGACCCCAGATATTCAGATTTACTCTTATTCTTACTCGTCCGCTGGACCTGGATTCGAACTACCGTCTTCACTCAAACATAACTCCCAGTCATTATAGCTGTATAGCCCAGATACGGCAATAATTACCGGGCGTTTTATTGGGGGGTGAAGACGGTAGGGTCTGTAATTCATCAGTCCATGGGTGTACCAGCTGAGCTGGACCAATTGGTATCCACAGACCCTTGAAAAACTAGTTTCTTCTTTTCTAGTAAATTTCTAGTTAATGGCCTGCTTTATTACCTTCAATTTTTTTTAGGGGGCACTATACCGGAGTCACAAAAATGAGTTATAAATGCACTATGGGCGAAGATACAGTTTGAAATTGCAGTTCGGGCAATGTATACAACCCAGCTTTCTGGCCGGGTAGGGTACCCGAAGTGCAATTCCAAACTGTATCTTGCCCCATACGAGTGCCATTATAACTCGTTTTTGTGACTCCGGTGTAGTTACCCCTTTTTTTTTTCACATCATGATGATACCAAACTGAGAAAGAAGCTATGAGTCTGATTTCTTTATTCACCGGGATATAAGTCTGTATTTACATCATGATGAATAGATGATACCAAACTTTTTGGTGACAAACATTTACCCACCACACAACGCAAAATGTACCCGTAGAAAAAGAGAGCCTTTAAACTTTATGGATTTATTATCCATCTTTGGGCAATTACAGTCCTTCCCCCGTCCTCTCTTGAGGAGCCCAGTGCCCAAGGCTTGGATGATGAATTAACTCCCTCTCCAAGAAACACAAGACAATAACGAAGCCAAATTCAGCGGAATCCAAACCCTAACTTCGGATCAACTTGCCTCCAGTCGCATAGGTATAACATTGTAAATAGGGGTAAGTTGGGTAACTACGCAGGAGTCACAAAAACTAGTTAGAATTCATACAGTTTGCAATTGCAGTTCGGTCACCCTACCTGGCCCGAAAGTTGGGTTGTATACATTGCCTGAACGGCAATATTTGACAAACTGTATCTTGTCCCATACTGCAATTATTATAACTGGTAACTTTTGTTACTCCCACCCAGTCCCACGTAGTTTCCCCTTGTAAATATGTTTCTCCCCGGCGAGATAAAGTTCATAATGATTGTAATTACATATTATCTGCTCTCCACTTGCAATGTGTACTTGCTTTTTTTAATCACTGCAGTTTTCGATTCGCCCGGTCGTTTCATCGGAGTGGCCGCAATCGATCTTCGCCAGCAAAGTCCAGAGAACGAGACGACAGTGAACTCGCTGATAGCCGGCAAGGAGAATGACAAACCCAGACCAGCAATATTGGGAAACCTACGGGTTAGTTATGAAATTTGAATTCTTTCTTGTTTCCTTTTCTTTTGCTGTTCTTTTGTGAGGAAAACTCAGGGAATCTACTGTGTGTTAAAAAAGAAAAAAACAGAAAAACTTCACAATATAGGGACCCCGGCTATTCTTTTTACCTTAAAAACAGAAGGAACAATTCCTTTTCTTCTTTTTTTTAATCGCCGCATCTGGACTGAAAGTTCGGGTGAAGACTGTAGTAGCTGTCCGCCTGTTGCTCCGTCGATTGGTGGGTGGGAAGCTGCACCTGCTGGAAACTGGGCCCAGCGTCCCAAACATATGGCAGTCACAAGGAAAGTCCTCCCAGCATTGATTACCCCTGGTTACCCAGGGGCATTGACTGTGCGGTAGGTAGGAGTAGTTCGGGTGATGGCGGCGGATGCCTAAAAAATTATGTCATGTGTTACATGCCCAGTTGGGCGATGTACATATATAACCGAGGATCCGCAATGTGATAAAAAGGACTGAATGGACAATGCAGTGCTAGTGAAATCTCAACAAGCAGTGTACATCCTGATACATACAAAATGGTGCTTTATAGTGCAGTGGAAGACTTAGATACAAGTCCTGACCTGACCGGGACTGACCTCTCTCACGTAGTGCAAGACAGCGCAGCAGAATGCTAGAATACCAATGGCTAGCCCAATCAATATCGCAGTACAGACCAAACATACATCATTCTCATCACAAGGTGTGAAGGGGCCTGGCGCTACACACAGGAAGAACGCACCAGGTCCAGACCATGCACAGACGAAGAGAAGGGGATCAGACGAAGAAGGAGGGGGGAAAGATGGGAATGTTGTCAACACCAAGTCTTCGTTACAAGTCCCAGATAACCCCTCGTCACATGTCTGAAGTCCAATGTAGAGTCGGGATCCAAATGTCAGCAAGCCCGCTCTCTCATAGTCTGCTGATGCAGTGAAGTCAGATGGCGAGAGGGTGAGAGGGAGATGGTGGACTGAGAAGAGGAAGAAGAAGAACTCTCTCTCTCTCTCATGTGCCAGGTACCAACCTGTGAAGATGGCGCTGTGCTGCAGGTACCTCGAAGACGAAGCTGGAGCTATGGCACATCAGGTAAGTCTCCCTGGCCTCCGCCCAATCTCTCTCTCTCTCTCAGTACTACCATAGCTCCTACTAGCGCCCAGCGCTGAAGACTACTGCTAACGCTACTAGCGCCCAGCGTTGAAGACTACTGCTAGCGCTACTACTACTCCTGCAGCGGTCCTCCAGAGTGCTGCTGCTGAATCCTGAAGACTACCTCCTGCCTCCTGGGAAGTACCAAGGAACTACCTGCAGCCTGCAGGGCGGGCCAGTCCTTTATAGCGCTGGCCCGTCCAGGTGGCTGCTCTTGCCACTGCCAAAACGTGCCAGACCCTGGCGTTGAAGTTCAACCAAGGATTGCCTTGAAAACAGGCCAAAAATGGCCTGGGCTAAAACCCTGGTCTGGTGCCTGAGTTTCAGGGCTGGTCTATCTGATAAGGGCCTGAAACTGGCCCTCCGTTTCGGGCTGAAAAGGCTCGCCTGTAGGCCCCTGATTTCAGGCTTTCGGGCTGAACGGAGCCTATAGGCCCATGTTTTCAGGCTTTCAGCCTGAACGACTCGTGTGCAGGCGCAGCATGTAACACATGCCTAGCACCTGCCGTCACCCTGTGTACAGGAGGAGGGCTTCTTGTTGAGGGAGGATGCCTCTTCGGCCATTCAAAAAAGTCGCCGTGTTTCTGAAAAGGGGAGCCTCAGGCGGAAAACTGAAATTTTAGAAACTTTCGAGTGGAAGTGTCAGGGGGGTGTGAAGCCAATGGGTAACTGCCTCGGGGGGAAGAGAGTGGCAGAAAAGGCGGGCAGATTGCTTTCCCGTTTAGGAGAGTGTAGCAGTCCCTGTCAGGTTGGGACCGATCTTTCCTCCTTCCTCCCCGCCACCCCCCCCTCCCCCCCCCCCCCCCCCAGTCCCATTTTCTTCCTCTTCTTCTTTGGGTACGATATGCAATCGGGAGGTGCTATTTCTGGATGAATCTGGCCAATCATTCGCGCTATATTTACCTCACACTTAAACTAGCGCAGATTTCTTGCCAGACTCGTTCCCAAATAGCAGCCTGTGATGGCGCAGCCCCAGTGTTAAAAAAAAAAACGAGGTCTCAACTTCTCCCAAGTTCCGCACAGAACCCACCCTCTTTGTTTTTTGAACTTTTTTCATTCCTTCCAGTTTATGTGCTTCTATGGATCAGTTGGGGATTTCCAGCCTGTGTTGGTGCACATTTGGCTGGACTCCCTCTGCCTGGGATGGGTTTTTTGTCTCACGGTTAAATTCTCCCCGTCTAGCAAAAGCAACACCATGGTGGACGGGGACTTCGCCAAACGGAAAAGAACCAAAAAAAAGGGGGAAGGACGTTATTGTCCCCTTTGATGAGTAACGAATGGGCAAAAAAAGGGCAAAAAAAACAGGCGTAGGCAAAGAAAACCGCGCCAAGTTAAAAAAGGCGACGGAAGTACCGACGGCCATGGTCTGTCAGACCGGTTGTCTTATTTATTTACAGGGGTCGGCCGTGGTGTCAGAGGGAAAAAAAAAAAAAAAGAAGCCCAACGGATACTCTTGGACTGAAGTCGCTCATTTAGAGTTGGCGCGTGGTTTCTTTGCCGGCGCGAGGTTTTTTTGCCTTTAGGGTTTCAAAACGGTTAGGGTTTCAAACCATGCCGAGCCCGCCGGTGTTTCTTAAAAAAAAGAGAAAAAAAAGGAGGCCCAATATGGACAATATCACAATGATGTATTCTGTAATTCCAGGATTCAGGCTGCACTTTCTGCAGCCCATTACGCGTTTGTAAGATTTCAGTTGTTGGCCGATCCTTTTCCAAAACACGACTTTTTCGCCGAAACTGAAGCCGCACTTTTCTAAAGTTATCCCAAACAAGAAAAGAAAAAAAGGAGAAACAACTTGGGTGTACAAGGTGTATACACGGACTTTTTCGCCGAATGCTCAGTTCATGTAGAAAAGAAAAGGAAAACTTCACAAATTTACCATCCCCGCGGAAAGAGTGGAGCCTCAGTGAGATGTTCGCATAAGAATGGGAAAAAAAAGAATGCTCAGTTCATGTAGAATATAATGGCACATTATGCAAGACTTCACTCTCGTGGAGGACATAATGTGTGACATAGACTTCCCGAAGGAAGGACATAATGTGCAACATAGAATACCGAGATGACAGCGGGTCATCTCAGCATCGCACTTAGGCCAAGTCCACTCAGGCCAAGTCCACTCAGCCGATGAGCAGAATCGAAGTAGCTCCCTATGCACTGTTTTCCAATTCAGCTCCTACTCATAAACAGAGATGAGCAACGGGTACCCAGACCCACACCCACCCGCACCCACCCCACCCACGAGGCATTGGGTCAGGTGTGGGCCTTGATAATGTGGCATGGGTGGGATGAGGGGCGAGTCAATGATAGGCCTGGGTCATCCTAAGGGGTGGGTGACAGGCGGATGACCCCCCCTCCCCTACATATTTTCCAGTTGCGGTCCACCCGTGGACTTCAAAAGTTGGCAGCCCACGACACGGCAAGTCTCCACCCTGGGGCCCCCTGGGAAAAAAAGAAGTTCTGTCCTCAAAACAAAAAAGTCGCGCTAGTGGCAAATTGAACTTTGGGATCCTCCTCGAAAAAATGTGTTGCTCTCCACAGGTGGCAGCTGGACCACGGCCAAACAACCGGATGTTCTCTCCCAAGTTTGAACTTATGCAAGGTTCTCTCCCCAAGTTCAAACTTATGGAGTGAATTTTCACGCTGTGTGGTGTCCAAGGACGCCACAAGGTGGAGATGCTTTGAATTTTTGCGCCGTCATGCAAGGATGCGGCGTCCCTATGGTGCGCATAAATGTTAAAGGGATTGACACAATGGGGAACCGGTGGGTGAGGGTGGAAAATAATTAGGTACCGGAATCTTGTTCTGGCGCGTGTGGGTGGGTCAGGGTGAAGGTTTTTTACAGGTGACGGGCGGGTTGGATGTGGGAGGAGATTTTCCAAAGAACAATTGGGTGGGTTGGGTCACCTATTCTTTTATTTGTTAGGGCAGGCTGTGTGGGTTGGGTCACCTATTCACGGTTGGGTCCAAAAGAGTGGATTCTTTTGGACGTTCGGGCCGTTCGTTCATCCCCATTCCCTAAGCACGAAGCCACAGTATTCCGCTAAAACTCAATACGTTCCCTCTCCATGACCAGATCCTAAGTCCCCATTGGTCGCTGTGTCCATCCTACCCTCTTCACCCACATAGAACACCAGGTCATTATATCTGTATTTGCGGTGATGTTCTGTCCAGATACACATACAGCCTCAACGACTGGGCGCTCTATACGGGCCAAGACTTCGGGGGCGGTACGCTGCTAAAAGCAAACAGAGCTCCGCATTTCTGAAAAAAATCACATTAAATAAGATAAAGGGCCAAGTACTTTCAAGTCACACCGCATGTGTTCAGAATGAGCAACTTTAGCAGCTTCCCCAAAAATGGCAAAACACATGGCAAACAAAATGGCAAAAAAAAAAGGTAACCCTAAAACTGCATTCATTAGAGCGGGCAGCTGATGACTGCCACAGTAACACATTTTCAAACCAGGGGTAAACTTGCAAATTTGCAAACTCACAACCTGACTACAGGCCCACTTTGTGTCTTTTCTTGCCTATTTTTTCTTAACTAAATAAAAGTGGGACACAGCCTTACAGTTTTCTCTAAGATAAAAAAAAAATCATTCCAAAGTGAATCCACACACTTGTGTAGAAGTAGGTAGGTTAACTAAGGAAATGGTGAGATATATATGCACAGACAGCATACATTCACACCGTACACACAGTACACAATCGGTACACACACTGAAATAGGTGTACACACTGAAAGGTACAAGGTACAATGATTGCTTAGCCGGTGGGTATGGCACCCCGACCGGTTTCGACCCCCGCCATGCGGTCCTCCTCAGGGGGAAGTCCACCTTCGTCAACCCTTGACAACACCATAGTTCCACTATCCCACCTCCGTCGTCAAACCTACCGACATCTCCGGAAACGTCAACAGGTCGGACAGCGTAGGACCCGAAAAGACCTCAGCCTACACAATCATTACTATTATAGTCCTACATCCGAAACGTCAAACAGCAGCCCCGGACACTATTCAGACAAAAGGCAGGTACCAGGTCTTGCGTTCGATCCAGGAGGCATGAGTGGTACCATATGCTGAATCCACTAGTATAAAAAGATGAACAAAATACATGTCTGACAGCTACCGGGTTCAAGCCCAAAAGTGTCAACTCTAAAAAACTTTAATAAAAACGACAACGAAAAAACGAAAAAAACAAAAAAACAACGTACGAAAAGGTATCTGATTCGAATATCAGCTACAATCGTGTCACAATCAACCACAATGCTATCAACATTCTACAGTTACCGGTATCCAATTCGAATATCAGCTACAGACGTGTCACAATCAACCACAAGGCTAACAACATTCTACAGTTTACCGGTTTCACGAGACCCTGTCCCTATGTTAGAAACTTCCTCAAACGTGTAATTAAAACCAAAGGGCTTTCAGCACAGATCTAGTCGCAGCGGTCTGAGGTACCCTGTCCCTATACCGAAATTCAAGACAGAATTAACAAACAGACTAAGAAAACAAAGAAAGGCATATGTTTGAAAAACAACACAGCATAACAGGTGCACACTCCTCAAGAAAACAAAAAATCTGCAGCGTGCTACATCCCATCACATCGGCGATTACTGTCCGTACAGCCACTTAACAGTGTAAGTCCACGCATGGTCTCTCCCTTTGGAGAACTGACGCAGCACTTTTTCCACAAATTGTCTTGGAAAGTCCTTCATGCGCAGTTCACGAGTCAAAGTCAGCACCCTCAGAGGTATATACGATCTGATGTTCGTATTTTTATCAATTATATGCAAATGACTCGAGATGACCGCGCTCTTTTGTTACTTACTGCCATATGAGTGATAGGACTGGCCTGCTTTGAACTCCAACATGTCCCCCTCCCATATGCTGCGCTCGTTCTTAGCAGACTGATAGCATCCAATGTACGGTGGAATGGTGCTAACAGTCATTTTCGTCCCCAAGAAATCCCAGGAATCAGTACCGTCATCCGTAGGTAGGTCATCGCTTACGTATATAATTCTAATGAAAAGAGTTTTGCAGTCAACCCAAGCCTCAGATCTGACAGCATTTTGTGAATAAAAAAATTCCATACACTGCCGCACTGCCGAACTGCCGCACTGCGCGTGACACTGTGTCACCCGCCCGTACAGACGGCTGTGCGCATATGTTCGCTATGTGGGTCCAAGGCTGTGCTAATCTTCTTCTTCTCCTTTTTTTTTTTTTTTTTTTTTTGTTTTATGGGCCGAATTTGAATGGATGTTCCGAAGAATGCATTTGGGATAATTGGTTGGTGGAAAGGGCCCAGGCGAAACCTTTTAGGTTTTTGGGACCCAAAAAAGATTTTCCATTTGGCAAGAAATGCCCACTGGCAGCGGAAAATGAATCGATACAAGGTTTCTGCGTGTGGGCATTCCACTAATTATCCCAATGAATTTCTTACAGAATTCTGCAGACATATCACAGTAAAATATGCAGCAAAAGTCTGAGGGCATGTTACTCGCACCAAAATTTTTTCTCCAAAGCTCAGGACCTGGACCTGATTGCAGTCAGACATGCACGTCTGGCCGTAATTGCAGTCAGATGAATGAATTTCTTCAAGAATTTCACAGACATATCACAGTTAAAAAATGCAGCAGTCTATACTCACACTAGGACTTTCTCTTCAAAGCTCTGGACGTGATTGCAGTCAGATTCATGATCCGCGTCTGGCCGTAAATGCACTTAAATCATAACTCAGATGCATTCTGCAAAGTGCTAATGTGAGTACACCCTCAGATGCCATCATGCCACATAGTGACAACGGCAAGAATATGTGAAAAATGTTTGCCTGAGAATAGCCTCAGCTCTCTCTCTCTCTCTCTCTCTCTCTCTCTCTCTCTCTCTCTCTCTCTCTCTCTGTGTGTGTGTGTGTGTGTGTGTGTGTGTGTGTGTGTG
>BFEA01000310.1:1382089-1400764 GCA_003427395.1 Chara braunii | reverse complement strand
TCTCCTGTTCGTGGATAGACGGGCCCTGACTGAGGCCACCTGGCTGACTGAAGTGCAGTTCCAAACTCCGTGCTCGACTTTTCTGCATACGCCTAGTTTGGACTGCATAGCAAACTCCGCACGGGACTGGAATCAAAAACGACAGTTCCAAATGCTTTTAGGAACTACTTTCGTGACTGCGCCCTAGTTACCCCTTTTTTTTTTTTTTTTTTTTTTTTTTGGGAACTCGGATACCTTTTCGGTTTAGGGCGCTCAAGTTCTGGGCGTTAGGTACTGCTGGCCCAAACTTTTTCCACTTGGGGTGCAAGGCACGTTCGCGCCCTGGCTACAGCTTGCTTGGCCTGCTTTTACCATACTATGAATCTGGCACTGATTTTGTGCCAGATTCATGAACCGGTACCCTAGTTGTGCCTTGCATTCTTTGTCCGTGGTACCCCCCTTGGCTTCTTCTCAATCACTATGAATCTCATGCTGTTTATCCGCCAGATTCGTGATCCAGTAAGGCCCATTGTAGCAACCCGTGGGCCGTACCCGTAGTACCCACATGGAAATGTTTAGAGGAGACGGTTAGAGCATAGCAACGAACGTTGCAGAGCTCTCCTCACATTGGTAAAGGTGAGGGAATAAGGATGATTAAAGAAGGAAGGAAGGAAACAGAAACAAGGAAGGAAGGAAGGAAAAACTCCCTATCAACAAGGAGGATAACGTCTAGAATTTTTTTCTGGGACGTCTATTCTCATCTTCCCTTTTTGACTTAGCAATAGCATAACGAAGAATTCCGTATGATACCTCTGCGAAAATCCTGAGCACTCGTAGCCAAAAAATGAGAGCATCAAGGAGCCAGAGAAAAATGTTATGCCATTGGATTGTTACCCATTTACCAGATCATCAAAGAGAAGTTGATCGTCAGAATGAGAGAGGGTGAGAGGAGAACACAAGATGCATGGGCATAAAAGAAACCTATAGTTGACGTTACTCAGCAAGATAAGAGAAGGGTGTGAAGACACACGACATAGAGGGATAGAAAAAACGCAAAGCTCAGAAGACAATGAGGAGGCAAAAGGCAGGTAGACTGAGGAGAAAAGAAGTGAGAGCCATAGAGAAGAGTGAGGCAGTAACCGCAGCCAATAGTCTTGAAGCCCGAGCGATAGTATTGAATATGATCATGAAGCACAGTAACCTCCTATCTCAGTGGTCAGAGGTCCTTAAGTTAGGCACAAAAGCACCAACAGACGCCTTGATCGCATGAAGGAAGGATAACCGGTAGCAGCCCGACATGTTTCGAATGGCACCCATAGGCCACTCATCATCAGGGGCATCGCTAAGGACCAAGATGTCTACAGCTACGGTCACTGAGATTTAAATAGTTAATCGGGTAGAGATGTGGGGAAGCAACGAAGATGCATCTGCTGAAAGAGAGGCACTTATCTTCGTACGCGTCGTGAACGAATTACCGATGGTGAGATCGATCGGGAGGCCTCTTCTGCGGATGTAAGACGAGCAGGGTACTGGAGCATTGTCTTCCTTGTTGGCCGGCGGGAAGCAGAGGCGGCAGATTCCGACAGATGTTATCGATCTCTATCACAGAACACCAAAACCTGCCGCAAGGAAATGACGGGGCCGCGGGAAGGGCCGGGGCAGACTTCAGGATATGAGAGCTCTGGTGATACAGAGACATAGACCGGGAGAAAGAAAAGTGGCGGAAGCACCGGATCTCTCGGAGGCTTGCACCGTGGAAGATGAAAGAGATAGCGGCGGAGGAGTTGGAATGCTGAGAAAGGACAGAAGGTGGGGGTTTGGTGGGAGAGGCGAAGTCGAAGCAACAGCGCGGTGGTGTTCTTGCGAGGCCGGCATAGTCGGAAGGCAAAGAGGTGGACAAGAGCGAGGACAACAGATAATATATAGGTTTTTTTCAGAGAGGATTTGTCGGGTGCCTGGGCAGTGTGTGCGCGGCCGCCTTCGGTTAACCATGTGTACCCATTTTGGACCGTCATTCTCACAGGGCCCCCGATTGGTGTGCCCCTTGTACGGTTAATTCAGAAATCCTTGAGGGAAGGCCTTAATTTTTACTTCGAATAAGAAATGTTTGGGCATGCATTACCAAACGGCCTATCTTTAGGCCCCCGAAACCAAAAAGGTTTTGGTGTGGGCGCTTTCGACCAATTATCCCTTTTTTCTTGACATGCCACAGCACTGTTCGTAAATGCAATTTTCCACTAGTTTCTCATCGCCACACAGCCTTTCGAAAATGAAGATGGGAAAAAAAATTGGGTAGTTGTCAGAGAGAGCTTCTGGTCCTTCTGGACACTTCCTTTGGAAAGTGGTTTCATGCCCAGCCTGCAAATCCCGACGATTTCAACAGTCCTTCCATGCCCATCCTTTTTTTTTTAACCTGCGACCTCTACTAGACGGGGTGGTAAGAGCAACCTCTGGGGCATGGTCCCACTAGCAATCGGATAGGATAGAAAAGAGTTTGTGTGGCAGTTGAGTGACCCTAATCCTGCCGTGCAGTACTGGTGATCCAACGGTCAGTATTTTACATGTATTACCCGAAAAAGTAAGGAGATCTGCGTTCCCTTCTCCTCTCCTTAACACTGGGCATGCCGGTGCAAAGGAAGCTTCCTGCCAAAATCTTTTCAATCCGTTGGGGGCATGGCCAACCCCAAAAGAGAGTGGGGTCGGCCATAGGCCCACCGGATAGAAGATTTTCAGTATTTTGCTTGGGATAATAGGTAGAAGGCGCCCACGCCAAAACCTCTTCGGTTTTGGCCGCCCAAAGTTTAGCCGTTTGGTACTACCGGCCCAATGACTTGCATGTGGGGTACTACAGGCCCACGCGTTGCTCCAAGGGCCCTACCGGATCATGAAAATGGCGCATAACAGCGCCAGATTCATTTTGATGTAAAAGAGGCCGGGGGTGGTAACGCTGAAGTACCGAATGAGGCCCACATAGGCGATTTTGAAAAAGAAGGGCCCTACCGGTTCATGAATCTGGCGCAGAAACAGCACCAAATTCTTGAAACGGTAAAAACAGGCCCGGGGAGATGTGGCCACGCGTTTCACCCAGAAGAAAGTTGTTTGGGCCGGTAGTACCAAACGGCCGAACTTTGGGCGGCCAAAACCGAAAAGGCTTTGGCGTGGGCTCTTTCTACCAATTATCCCATTTTGGTTGCTGTTGTGCCATTATCTCATTGGGTGGAGCCCTCCTTCAATCACGGAGTATATGGAGGGCATCAGGATCACTGCTGACAGAAGTTGAGTTTACTCCAGAAAATGTGGCAGTTACTTTCTGCACTGTTGTTGCAACCACCACCATCAGATCATTTGTGATCTGATGGCTGGGAAGCACTCTGCCGTGATTTCAGGTCGGAGGTCTCTGTTTCTTTTTTTTTTTTTTTGCCTTTCTCCTGTTTTCTCACCCCAGAAATTTGTAATGAACCTGTGAGGCCACTGCCACTCAGTGTCACAGTGGATCGGCCACATTCCTATCCGACTGCTACTGGGATCACACCCCTGATGTTTTCAACAGTCCTCCGCTCCGCCGTCGAGTTCATGTTGGAATTTGGAAAATGGGCATGAGGTTGGGACGGCCGAGCGCGTGTCCCATCCTCAGGCGTGTTCGTCTTTTTCCGCGTGCACTCACGAGTCAGTGCATACAACGGTCACCGTGCTGTGCCGCAAAAAACGGGGAAATGCCTGCTGAAGGGGCGGCTGTCGAATTTCTTCTGACAGCCGTCCAAGTTTTAGCATCTCCACACTGGTCTGGCGAGTCCCTTTGGAGCCATGTACCCTATTCTGATGCTTCTATGCAGAATATTCTCAAGCTTGTTTTCTTACAGCGACACGTGTCCTTTGCTTAAACACCAGTGTCTTTTTTTTAATTTCCTTATTAAAAAAAAGGTCACAGCCTTGAGATATCTTCTTCAAAATGACCGGCCCCAGGTAAATTCTGAGGGTGTACTCACACTGGGACCTATATTCCCACATCCCCCCCAAAAAAGGGTAGAGGGCCAGTCACCTAGATTTGCCAAAGTCCTAAATGTACTATTTATGGTGTGCCCATTTGTCAGCTGCCTGAGTAGCCGCGGGGCAAGGGAATTTGCGGTCACCTCTGGAGGTGACCGCAAATGCCCTATTTATGTTTTTGCATTTTCTTTGAATAATGGCGAAATTCGCTCGCAAAAGTTCTTGCACAATTTGTAGATAGCGCTTGTCTGGCCAAGTACCAAATCGCCATTTCTCCAGACAGCCGCGACCTTGTCCCATCTGAAAAGGTACAGCAGTGTGACGTCAACCATGCCCAACCATGCCCAAAACCTCAAGTCGCCCCTTCCCAAATCCGCATATTTTTGCGGATTTGGGATCGCAGTGTGAGTATGCTCTGAGTTATTTTACTTAGGCTTGGACCCCACAGGTTTCCACCTGGAAAAGCAGTTTTCCCTTGGAAAACGGGCGAACGATTTCGGAAACCTTGGAAATGCTTTTTCCGGGAACCAAGTAGCAGAGGACAAAATGCGCTTGGAAGACCCTTTGAAAATCAGTTGAGCCAATCGCTGCCCTTTTCCGTTGGCACTCGTTTATTTTGTTCTTTTTTCCTTTTTTTTTTTTTTTTTTTTTTTTTTTTTTTTTTTTTTTTTTTTTTTTTTTTTTTTTTTTTTTTTTTTTTTTTTTTTTTTTTTGTGGCACTCTTCATCTCTATTGGCTGCTGCCTTTTCCGAGACGTTGCCAGGAATGACATGCCCTCCCCCCTACCCTCAACAGTCTGCACAAAATCGGGGTGACTTTTCCTCCGGCGGAGGTTTCCAGGTCGGAAACAGAGTGAAAACACGACAGGGGGCGTTTCCGAGGCCGCGTTTCCGGGTGTGTGGGGTTCCGGAAGCAGGCTTTTGGAAAACGAAAACGGCCTTCCACGGACTTTGCGCAAGCCTGTGGGGTACCGGAAAACTTTCCCCGGCAAAGTTTTTCCAAGGCGGAAACCTGTGGGGTCCAAGCCTTATCTGAGGGAATACTCACATTGCGATCCCAAATCTGCAATATATGCGGATTTGGGAAGGGCCGATTCGAGGTTTTGGGCATGGTTCACGTCACACTGCTGCCTTTTCAATTGGGACTAAGCCGCGGCCATCTGGAGAAATGGGGATTTGGTACTTGGCTGGTCACATGGCGCCATCCACGGATTGTGCAAGAACTTCTCTGAACAAAATTTTGCCAATTTATGAAGAAAATGCGAAAAAGTAAAGAGGGCATTTGCAGTCACCTCTGGAGGTGACCGCAAATTCCCTTGCCCCACCGCTTCCCAGGCCGCTGACAAATGGGCACACCAATAGTACATTTGGTACTTGGGCAAATCTGTATGATAGCCCTGCTAGCCTTTTTTGGGGGGGATTTGGGACCATAGGTCCCAGTGTGAGTATGCCCTGAGTGGATTGGGACTCGAAGTAAGGTTTGAATTTCAACAGTTCATGGGTGTACCGTGTACCAACTGAGGGCACGCTCAAACTGTGGTACCAAATCCGCATGATCCCCAAAATCCCAAAAAAATGGTGTAGAGGGATAGTCACACCAGGATCTCATTTCCCCAAACTACTTATTGGTGACCCCATTTGGTTGTCAGCGGCCCAAACTACTTATTGGAGACCCCATTTGGTTGTCAGCGGCCGAGGGGCCGCGGGGGTTGGGAATTTGTGGTAACCTCGGGAGGTTACGACAAATTCCCTTTCTTGTTTGGAATCGACCTGCGGAAATGGAAAGAAATTTGAAGACGAAGATATTGGGTCTCGCTCCACTACTCTAGACTCAATAAAAAATCTAGAGTGAATTATCGCTCCACTACTCTAGACTAGGAACCACAAATTTTCCTTCTAGAGTAGTCAGAATTTACTCAAGAAATTGTCTAGAGKAAAACGTCGCTCCACTTACTCAAGAACGGAGCCCCGTCAAATCGCGTTCTAGAGTTGTCAGGGGCACCCGCGACTGCCACTTACCCAAGAAATTGTCTAGAGTAAAACGTCGCTCCACTTACTCAAGAACGGAGCCCCGTCAAAACGCGTTCTAGAGTTGTCAGGGGCACCCGCGACTGGGCACTCCACACCGATCTAGAGTGCCCGCCTGCAGCGGCTGTTATCTCAAGAGTGGTCGGTGGTTCCCTTGCCATGGCCTAGAATTCCGTGAGTGCATCGGGGTGTCTGGGCCGACAAGAAAACGGCCCGCCCGGTCAATAGTGGAAATTTTTTTTTCTTGAGTAGGGCCGTCTCAAGTGAGTGGAGCGATCACACTAAATTTGTGCTACTCTGGACACTGACAACTCTAGATCTACTCTAGAAATTTTTCTTGAGTCTAAAGTAGTGGAGCGAGACCCATTGCCAGGAAATGTGATCCCGCGGTGTGACTGGAGCAGTCGAAGAGGACCCAAAATCCAGCACACTAAATTTGTGCTACTCTAGACACTGACAACTCTAAATCTACTCTAGAAAATTTTCTTGAGTCTAGAGTAGTGGAGCGAGACCCATTGCCAGGAAATGCGATCCCGCGGTGTGACTGGAGAAGTAGAAGAGGACCCAAAATCCAGGCGGCCGCAACAGACAAGAAGTCGAAGAGGACCCGAAATCCAGGCGGCCGCAGCCTTGTCTGTTGCGAAATGGGGGCCGGTGTGAGCGTGCCCTAAGCTAAGCCCGTTGGTTGCCCTGTCATTTTTTAAGACCATTCCGCTGACGAAATTCCCGTGCTGATGAGACCAAATAGCCCCCACACTTTTCTTTGTCTTTTTTTTAAGCAAAAGCATGAGTGGGACTTGGCCCCGACTTCCATTATCTGCAAACGCGGCTACAGTAACTCCTATTATTTCTTTTTCTTTTTTTCCTTCTTTTCTTTTCTTTTTTTTGAAAAAGGCGACGGCCTTGAGATATCATCATTAAGCTGACCGGCCCCAGGCAATTCAGAAATAGTTGGTTTTACAGTTTTACTCATCAAGTTCCATCATCTGGATTCGAACACATGTCTGTATTTTCAACAGTTCATGGGTGTACCCACTGACCTAGGCTCTTGGGTACTCCTATTATTTCCAAATGGGGTTACAGTCTCACGATTCCTTTTTTTGTCTTTTCCCGCTTCCCACTATCTATTGTAGTCCACTCTTATCATCCTCTGCTACCTTCTTCCCCCGAATACAACGTACGGTCATTATAGCTGTATCTAGACTGAAAGATGGCTCAAATACAGCTATGGGGGGAGGAAATGGTGGGGAGCCTTTGGTTTTGCTGTTTTTTCTTTTTCTTTTTTCCTTTTGATCCAATTATGTTGCTCAGGTGCCCTCGGCACAAGCGTTGGGCCCCATGTGCGTTCAAGGTATCTATGGCTCACGGATTTCTGCAATTCACATCGAAATGCGCTCTTTATAGTTGCCAGGTCCAAGATACTCTTTTGCCGGTACTTTGCATAAGGCTTCTGAATGAAAATCTCCGTACCCCCTTCACCGTTCACGGGGTCTGTGGACGGAGACCGGTCATGGAGTTCACCGAGTTCACAACGGGAGTTCATGGAGTTCACCGAGAGCGTTGTTTTTTTTTTTTTTTTTTTTGGCTCGGAGGGTATGTTTTTTTTTTTATAGGAGGGTGGGGGACATCGGAGGTTAACTCCCTATAATTTTTCAATTTTTTTTTCAAGAATAATATTTTTTTAATTAAAAACGGAAAAAAAAAATCAACCAGCCAAAATAAGCATTTTTGCTATTTTGTAGGTCATTTCGATTTATTGTTTTTTTCCAATGTCATCAGGGTGCGGGGCTTGAGGCGAATGTACCTGGGTGAGCCTCAAAAAAAAAAAAAAAAAAAAAAAAAACACCACTCTTAAGCGGACGGCTCGTTCACAAAAAGATTATCAAATGAACGGCCGGTCACCCCGAAGTGCAATCAGGCCCTCCGGTGCCTCCCCGGAAAGCCACAACGCTAGTGCAGTAACCCCAAGATTGGTAGTGGGTTTATGCTGGGAAGCTTGACCCCGCTTGCTCTCATTTGCAATCATTATTGTTAATGGAACGCTGGACCCGGTTTCCAGCAGGTGCAGCTCCCCACCAATAGATGGAGCTACGAGCGGGGCTTACTACCCCTAGGTAGGCTGCTCATATCACACCCCCTAGCCCCCTAGTAGGGCTTGCAGGGCTTAAAAAAAAAAGGAAAAAGTTGACAATGCCTTTTGGAACATGCATTGCAAATAGGAAAGACTGTACAGAGGATGAGGTTAGCATGATGGCCCCTGGTCTAATCTCCCTGAGGAAGGCCGGGTGTCTGAATTTGACGTGCCTCTTCTCCTGTGTGTGTGTGTGTGTGCACTATGTGGCACACATTGCGATGAAGTCAGTCATTGTTGCATTGCCCATGCGGTTCTATCTCAGGATGGAGACTGGTCTACAAGCAGATGGAATCGTAGCGATCGCGGCTCGCAATGACATTGTGAGTGCTGCATCAGTACATCCTAACACTATACCCTTAGGCTAGAAACTGGGGGAAAACTGGGTAAAATTTTAAATAGCCCCCATGGCAAAACCTTTGTATTTGTTCGCCCTTAGAGGCGGCAAGAAGTGTGAGAGGCTCTAAAATGAACTTTCACCGTTTCACGTCATTTTTGCACCCGGATTGGGCCCGTAATGCCAGTGGGGCCCACTGTGCAAAGATGGTAGGAAAGCTTTTCTCAGGCTCTTCCAGGGGGGGGGGAATAATGCCGAAGATCATTTTCAAGGGCCTCCCACACTTATTGCCCTCGTTTTGGAGCGAGCAAAGATGTTGCGGCGGGGTGATTTAAAACTTTTCCTGTTGAAAAGTCCGGAGATACATGACCCAGAGTTTCTCTGCCTATCGTCTAGGAAATAAAACAAGCTGCGTATAGGGCTCCATTATTTGTCCAAAAACCTAAAGCTGCCAGGAATGCCGGCTCCCCTAAGCGATGTGACAACTTTGTTTTTTCACTGCACAGCACACATTATCTAAATGCTGTCGTTTGACTGCACAGCACATATTACTTCAATGCTGTCATTGGGTCACACCGTCACGCTGCACTACTCTCCACTCTCCGACATCGGAGACTTTGCTACCGCTGCACTAACTATCAGAAAAAACCCTGAAAACAAACTTGGATAGCTGTTTGTCAGACACCACCTTCGAAGTGCAATCTCCACGGTCGGAGAGTGCCCAGCCTGCAACTGTGGTTTAAATTTTCGGATGGACCTCCGCCAGACTCTCCAAGTTGCTCCAAATTCGGAGAGGGTGCCGAGAGTCTGGGAGGACAAAATGCGGAGCACGCCGTGTCCTCCAGCGCTGTCAGCACACTCACAAACTGGAGAGGAGGACCATGCAGAGCTAGTGCCGCGGTGAAGCAAAAAAGTCAAATTCGGAGATTCTCACAGCTCTCCACGCACTCTCCGATTTCTTGGAGAGTGGAGAGTAGTGCAGCGAGACCCATTGGGCCTCGCCACACCTATTCCGAAAACACCGATTTGGAGAGCAAATGCATCGCCACACCAACTCTCCAAAATCGGTGTCAGAAAAAAATTCGAGAGTGGCCAGAACTCGGTTTTCAGGAGTGCTCGCGAACTGTGGTCGTTGCCCCGCCTGCAAAGTTGCCACTTTCGAGAGTGGTCCGCGACACTTCCGATTGTGGCCTGAATTTCAAGAGTGTGCCGTGACGGACAACCATCTGCGGCCAGCGTTTTGTCGAGTTGGCTCGAGAGACTCTCGAACCTAGGCCTCTGTCCACTACTCACCACATGCACAAAAGACAAAAAATATGGCGGTGTATCTTTCCATGGTCTAGGAGAAAATTCATTCTCATTTTGCACATTCCGTGAGTAGTGGAGCAAGGCCCTTGCACCGCCGCACTGCACTCTCGAAAAACGCAGGTCTTTTCCAACACAGTGGAGAGCGCCCCCTTTGAGAGCGCAGTGCGGCGATGAGGCCTCTCGAACCGGTTTTCGCGATTTCCAGAGTTCGAGAGCGCTCTCGAACATTTTCCCGTTTTCGGGATAGGTGTGGCGTGGCCCATTTTCGGAGTACTAGATCGAAGGAAAGGTGTTCTGTTTGCTTGCTTGCGGTGCAGCTGTGTAGTGTGCCTGCTTGTCTAAGTCAATGCGAGTCTAGATAACACGTCGCAGAATTGATCTGCTTCTCTGAGTGAATTCGCCCAATTTAACCCCTGAGCCGAACTGCCCCTTTCTTTTCAAAGCGGACCTGCAGCCGAAGGAAATGCAATAGCAGTGACACCAGGGGGCAAAAAAAAGAAAAAGGAAAAAGAAAAGATGTATGTATTTACAGCGGTGGCAAAAACAAAGTTCCGATTGTTTCTATCCGAACTCATTTTTGCCGTCTTGTCGTGGCCTGAGTTTTTATTGCAAAACAACTCCACTGCGCAATCAAGGCAGAAGAGACCTTGAGCCTGCAAGCTCACTGACAGGTACTCATGTGAGTATGGAACTCATCTGTTCAATGCTTTGAAGCAAGCACTAACTACCGTGAGGGCAATGCCAAACTCTCAATAGCACTTGCCTAAATGTAGCTGACCGCGATGATGGGCAGACCTTTATAAATCTGACAGCAATTACAACGACAGGAGAACAGACAAAGTCCTCATCATCGCGTGCCCATAGTTTGTATCAGTAAGACTTCTGGTAGAGTTGAATGGTGCAATGAGCGGGGGAGCACTACCCTTAGGGCCTTAGGGGATACTCAAACCAGCACTTTCCTAAATGTATGGGACTGAGATTATAGTTCAGACTTGGGTGAATCTCACCGCAATTAAACAGTTGTAATCTGTGTATGCGCTGTGTGAGTCTCTATTGGGCTCCACATGGGAAAGATGAAATTTTTTGTCCGGTGTCCGCAGGTCAAGCCGTGTAATGGCCCTGGTATCTCAAACTTTCAAAATTCTATGTAAATTTCCATATGGGACGCTGGGCCCCGTTCCCAGCACGTGGTGCTCCCCACGAATAGATTGGAGCCTTGTCCCGATTTAAAAAAAAAAAAAAGAAGAAGAAGAAAAAAGGTCATGCCGCTCAGCGAGGGAGAAAAGCAAACATGGCAGAGGCAGTGCATTCGGGTGCTCGGAACCCGTTGCCTAATCAAATTCAGCTGGAAAGTTGTACATATTTTGCTCGTCGGAAACAGGAAATTCGAGGTGTGGAGGACATAGGTCGCAGCCAGCTAGTGAGAAAAACAAATGTGCCATTCGGCTGCTCGTTGGGGTACTGAAAACTCGTTCCCGGATCTAATGCAACTGGAAGCTAAACTCTTCTCTTTCCCTAGTAATCAAATGCAACTGGACACCGGCGTAGTCTTTCCCGAGAATTTCCTTAAATTTATGCCTTGCGGACAATCCAATGGTTATGCAACTGGAATCTACACTGTTTTCCACGCACAAGGCGCTACCACGACGCGACTTTCTTCATTCCAATCGGAATACAGAGATTGGAGATCAGCACGTTGAAGGTTGGTGAACTCCTTTCATGCCTTGCGGACAATCAAAGGGCCCCATTTCGGCTGAGGGCCCCATTTCAGCTGCAAGGGCCCGCTCGGCGCTTGCACTCTGTTCCTGGTAGAAATGCACGAACGCAAAAGTGAAACTGATCAAAGAAGGAAAGAAAACCATGCTCCTCACGGGCACCGTGCCGGGCCTGTCAAATGGATATCTGCTTACCAAGAATCGAGGGAAGTTCAGCTTCCTTTCTGGGATTGTCTGGGCTACATGTCTTCCATATTGACCCCTCTTAATGTGTTTCTTGGAGGGCCCGGGGCCGTTGCCTTGGGGCTCTGACTGGTGCCACTTCTTCCATATCAGCCTGTTGTCAGTTATGGTAGGGATGTTTCCCCGTAACAGCCAGCCTCTCAGCAATGCCTGTCTCTTGATTGTGTGCTTTCCTAGTCTGTGCTTCGATGCTGAGGTTATCTTTCGCCATCTGCTCAGGATTTCAGATTCAGCCTATGTATACGCCCGTACTAATACCGGCCCTTCGTACATTCGAACGGCCATACGAACGGGCCCCCGGGGGTTCGTACGTTCCATACGAACGGCCGTATGGGGGGAAAAGGAGGCCTTGGGGGGGGGGGTGACAAATGTCGGGGCTCATCCCCCAGACCAAAAAACAAAAAAAAAAAAACTTTTTTCTCTTCTTTGGTCAGGAAAAAAAAGAAAAAAAGATTGATTGATTGATTCAATTTGATTGATTGATTGAATGATTGATTGATTGATTGATTGACTGACTGCTTGATTGATTGATTGTGTAAACGGGGGAAAACAAATGGCGTTGAAAATTTCTTTTTTTTTATATTAATTCTATTTCATTGATTGATTGATGGATTGAATGGTGGTGGTGGGGGGTCACCCCCTCCCCTGACTGCACACACACACACACACACACACACGAACACACGAACACACGAACACACGCACACAGGCACACACGCACGCACACACGCACACCCTCGCACAAACACACAGACACACACGCACACACAAATGCGCACACACACACACMCWCRCACAMACASASWCACACACACACACACACACACRTGCACACACACACACACRCACACAGGCACAMACRCACACACGCACACACACACACACACRCRCRCACACACACACACACACACAGCACAGATACACACACGCGCACACAGACACACACACATGGCGTGCAGGGAGAGACAGAGAGACAGAGGGAGCGTGCACTCCCTCCAATTTTTATTTATTTATTTATTTTTAATCGAATCAATCAGTCAACCAAATTTTATTTCTACTTTTTGTTTGTTTTTCCCGTTTTTATGATTCTCATATTTTTTTAAATATAAAACAGACCAAAAAAAAAAAAAAAGATGGGGGAGCACAAAACGCTCTACAGGCCCATATATTTTTTATTTTATTGTTCTTTTTTTTTTTTAGGGGAGGTGGGTTGGCACTTCGTACGGGCCAGTACGAACGGCCGTACAACAGAATCCCCGTATGTCGTACGAGGTCGACACAGGATTCAGCCATGCTCAGTAGTAGAGACCACATTTCCTCTCTTGCCACCTCTTTTCTGTCGATTGTCCATATGCATATGCACTTCCATTTGACCCAGAGTGCCGACTTCCTGAGTAGTTTGAAGTTTGAACCAGATTTCTGTGCGGCCTTTGAGATTCCTGGAAGTGTTAGTGAGAAGTAAGGTAGTTAACGGGGAGGCGTTGGGAGGTGGTGAGGAGAAGAGGGTAGACCATAGCTCCAGGACCTTGTTCCAGGTGTGGAGAAGGTGGTGGGAGATCCAATGGCCGCTTCAGGGCAAAAGAGAATGCAGCGAGGAATACCTTCAGGTGCACTGTTGTTGCACAGAACACAGTGTTTGCTGAGCTATTTAGATCGGACTGTTTCCTCCTTTTGCGGAGGCACTGGTTAACGGGTAGGGCGGCGCGTGCCATGAGCCACTGCATAGGTCGGACTTTTACGGGTCTGATGAGGAGGTAATTAGTAGTCCGGGGCATGGTGACTGAGGTTGTGGAGCGGAGACTCAGGATATTTCTCCATAATTTCTCTATTAGCCCGGGGTTTGGATCTGTGGTCTGCACCCCGAGGTCATTACCGAATTTTACGTCGTGCTCGAAGATCCTTCTTGCTTTCCCGGGTTTGCTCTGTTTCCATATCCATATCCATTCCTTCGGGTCAAATTCCAAGTCTTCGATGCCGAGTTCTGGCTAAAAGATTATCCATGGTTTGGTCTCTGATACTCTTAACCTTCCTGAGTAGGAAGGTCTCTAGGAGATCAGCTTGGGGATCCATGCTCTGTGTCTCCGTTTCCTGAAGACTGTATGTCGAGATGATGGAGTATGATATGAACCTTGAAATTTTTGATTGGTAGTCGGAAGCTCCTGATCACGTGAGAAATTGGTGGGCTTTCAAGGGTGGGGTCTGAGAAATGTGTAGGCACCAATCGCCCGGTAGAAACAATGTCATTCCATTTACTGATTTTGCGGAATTTAGATTTTAAAACAAACTCATGAAAAATCCAAAAAAAAAGTATGTTGTACAAAATTGCAATACAAACAACTTTTGCTGGAGGATCTTGGCGAAATTCCCAACCGAATTCGAGGGAAGGGAAAAAAAAAACCATGGAGGTAACGTGGTCATGACTGCGGGTGACCGCGGGGTCAAACTCGGCGTGCGTTCGGGATCCCGACCGGCTTTAAAATTTCAAAAACTAAATTTCCTGAAGCAAAAGCTGTTTATTTTATTTTTTCGGTTTAGGGTTTACTATAAAACGTTTTTGTTTTTCTTATTTCAAATTTCGTTAAGTTTCTGGATATGACCATAAGGCAAAAGTTGTTCAGTTTATTTTTGTGCATAGCATATTTTGTTCCCAGCATTTTTCAAATTGTTTTTTTTTTTTGGTTTTCCCATGACCGCGGGGTCGCAGACATGGCTGCCTCCGCGGCCTCGACCGCGCCTGGCAGCGGCCGCGGGGGATACATAGTACTACAGGCTTCTGAAAAGTTGTACCCTAAAATTCGTTATATAACATACTTCTTTGTTTTCGAATACAACGTACCCCATACCCCGTACCCCGTACGTTGTATTCGTATACAAGGTACGTACCCTTTTTTCGGGTTAAGAACTTCAAGGTAGAAGGCAGCGCTTACACTGCGTCCGTGGGATGTACCAGCCTGCTGGTGCACCAAAACAAATACATCGAGGCAAAAAGGGCCATGCACGAGATTCGTTTTATGCACAACTTTTACCATCAAGTTGATGCTTTGTTGTGAACCTGCATGCCAGTACATCCAGCCAGCCAGAGTCCGCTAGAAGCAGCGCAAGCACTGACACATAGTAGAAAAATGGCTGGTAAAAGTACTGGACCAGTTCGTCTAAATTTGCGAGGGGGAGTTCCCTTCTTTTTTTTTTTCTTTTTTTTTTTTTTGAAAGTTGTCACTGTCTTTGTGATTAAGCTGGGAAACGGGCCCAGTGTCCCTTACAAAAGATAGCAGCAGGCCGAATTCCAGACCCGGCAACTCCAGCCGGATATAGGTCCGGACAGCAGGAATGTCTCTCCCGAGTAACAACATGATAGACAGACAGATACTTAAAACTTCTACCCTAACGTCTACCCTAGCCCATTATACCATCAGTCGTGAAGGGGAAAACTAACTATTTCAAGCTGTTTCGAGCTATTTCGAGCTATGAGTACAGTTAAAAGTAACATTCAAACGAGCAGAAGAAAACTAACAATCTTAAGGTACAAATACCGTTAAAACTAAACATTCATAGAACTAAACTTTCCATAGAAAAGGAAGAAACTTGTGAGGAGGGTGAAAGATTGTTTACCAAAATGAAAACTTTATGAGGAAACGATCGGGTCTCACAAGAAAAAGGATGAGAAAACCAGTGCCGGTCCTGACTGCTGTTGCACTGTAACTGTAACCAAATCTGAAAACTGTCTCCAGTGAGAAAGGAATGTGTTCATTGGTTTGGTGGGAGTTCCCTCCTAAGCTTGGTGAGTTGAACTCTTCCATTTTCTGTTTTTTTTTCCCTTCTTTTTAAACCACCAGTTCACAAGTTCACCAAGCTTCCTTCGAAGGCTAGCGAACCTCCGACTGCCCATTTTGATAGTGGCTTTCCATGTTCACTGTGGGCCCAGGCCTCAGCGTCATGCCCTTACCATATACACCAGTAGCAGCCCGACTTAGCATCAGGCACCATCACCAAAGACTCACCCAAGGGGCCAACTGTTTTGAACTCGATATGTTTTAAACCCATAGTAAACGGCCCCAGACTTCAAGTTGCTGAAAAGAAAACTCGTCGCCTACGGAATTTTCGGAGGCCCAGCGCAGTAGATAAATTGAATTGGTGGCGGCGCAGCCTCCGAAAATGGCCCGCGGCCGATAGCTGGATGTACTGGTGGTTTAGCACTCTCAATTGGTTTGCCTGTCTTTTGTTTGACGCCTGCAATCATGCAGATTTGCTAGCAAGGTGCAGCAGTGACGACAGCTACAATGACACGGCTCGCCTGCGCTTGATATGTAGCTACCGGAAGGATGACAACATGACAATGTCATGTGAATCTGGATTCAGCTTCAGCACGTCGCAGTGCTCTCCCGACTCCAAACCTAACGACAATGGACAATTCTGTGACAACTTGTTGGTCGACTACACACAAATACGTCTTAGGTAAGTGCCGTGATTGAGGATAATTACTTCTTCTTCTTCTTCTTCTTCTTCCTCCACCTCGTCCTGCACGTTTGAGTTAATATGGTGATGTACAGGCAGGTGCTTGTAGGAAGTTATTTGAGCTATCATGGTGATGTCCATGCAGGTGCTTGTATAGACTTATTTGTAAGGGTGGACTTGCAGGTTGCAGCCATTGGCATTGCTACTTTACTGAAGTTTCTTCCATTCTTCTTCTTCTTCTTCTTCTTCTTCTTCTTCTTCTTGTGCTGCTGCTGCTGCTCTCGTGCTTCTTCTGTCCCTCCTTCTCCTCTTTCTTCTTCCTCCTCCACCTCCTCCCTCTACGGAGTCTAATTATCCCACTTCCTCTCTCTCTCTCTCTCTCTCTCTCTCTCTCTCTCTCTCTCTCTCCCGCCCCGCCCCCCCCCCCCCCCACACACACAAACACACACAGACCAGCACATACATCGCGAATTGTCAGGTAGCCAGCAGGCTAATAATGTATTTATCATATCCACTACACAGGCATTGACAATTGAGTTGGCTGATGATCGGAACTGGACATTCTCAACTTCCATATATTAAAAAAAAAGGAGAAACAAACAAAAACGTTCAGCATGCGAATACTGCAAATTGCAAGAGTATGGGGTGCAGGTTGAAGTTGAGCACATATCAATTGAAAAAAAAAAAAAAAGAAGTAGAGGAATTCCTGTTGAACGTGGAGAGACAAACTTAGTCTGTGAAGTGACAAATGAAACGCTTTTCACCTTAACCGGCGACAGGCGCAGATCCCGGGGCTCGATCCCTAGATCGGTCCCTACCCGTGTACAGTACCCATTGACCCTGTGTGTGTTTGAACCCGTTGCCGGGCGGCCGCAGACCAGTCGGCCACCCGAAATACAAGGAATTCGTCCCTCAACCGAATGCCCGGTTAAGATTCGTCGGGTACTCTTGTCGGGACCGTCAGGGAAAATTAGGGGTCGTCAGAGGAACTCTAAAATCCCCTGTGTCGACCGCAGGAACTAACCCTTTCACTTAATAAGATGAACGGCCGCCTTTACCGCGCCTGACAACTAGCTTTTTCGTCTGTTCTGAGACTGTCTTTGGGTTGGCCAGCCATGACGCGAAGGAATGCTTGTAGGCCTTCGCGCGGCTTTTTTCACGCTGACCAGTTGGCGAGAGGACGAGCCTCCAATTTTATTTTATTTAATGGTGGAATTAAAAATCACCAGTAAAATTGAAAACGGAAAAAGGAATTGAAAAATAAATAATTAAATGATTATTTAACATTTTCTATCCAATCACGGTCTCAATGATTTAAACCTGAATTTATCTATTTATTTGTCCTTATTGATTTTAACGGATTTCCTCTATTTATTAAAATTTACCGGATTTTCCCTAATTATTACCCTTGTCATAAACCGGGGGTATTGAGTGTGCGATCTCCGTATCCTCCTGATTTCCTATGGCATGCTGAGTGACCTGTGCTATCGACTATTAATTATTCAGACACCTTCTGTGGGATGTATCTTGGTTACATCGGCAGCCGGGACAGTGGGACTGATTTTCTGGTTGCAACCGCCGCTTCTGATTGGTAAGGATACTGGTCCGGTTCTGGCACGACACATCTTTTGTTTGGTTCGGTATTTGGTCTGGGTGGGGACCCTTACGGCCTACCACGGTTGATGGCATTATTCTCATATAGTCGTCACCTTGCCGCAGTTATTGCTTTGACATTAGGACGGTTCACTGCGGTAGAGTATTATTATTCCTTGGTACAACATTGGGACCTGACGCCATAATTTTGATCTCCCGTTCAAGTACGGCCATTGGTTTGGCACAGGCATTGTAATGTAGGCAGCATACGGTGGTCTAGTCCTATTATTTGAGTAAGGTAACCGGTACGGTGTATGTACGGCACGCTGCATCTCGGCTTATTCATCTTCTTTTCTTCATCGGCTCGCCATTGGATGGACCGACTAAGGCTCCTCGCTGATAATCTGGAACGGATACTCGCCTGGAATACTTGGGCCGTTTGGTACGGCATTTGATCGGAGACCATAGACTTCGGCCCGGAACACCTATTTTGAGGCACGGTCATTGGAACGCCACGCTGCTGTTAAAACTTCAAATTCAGGAATGATGGTGACCTACGATTTTTTCCCGGTGGCGGCCAAGGCGGCGAAGTTCGCGGCCGCGGCCAGGTCCACGTCCCCGCGGACATGTCCGCGCGGCCACGCGACTTCGTGGCCGCATGGCGGCCAGTGGGGAGGGAGGTTGGGGATTCCGGAAGTCCCATGGGGCGGCGCAACCCCAGCCCCACCCCCTCGAAGGAAAAAAAATGCAGAAAGAACAATTTTGGGGGGGAAGGTTTGGGCGACTGAAGGTAAAAAGTGAAGACTGCCCGGCATAGACAGCATAAGCATGAGGACGACATCTGAATATACTCCAATGGAAAACGAGTCGTCGCGCACACCAAACCGGAGAACCGATTCTCAG
>BFEA01000310.1:1372434-1381719 GCA_003427395.1 Chara braunii | reverse complement strand
ACATGACCATGATCGAACTCCCGTTAACGATATCGTACATCCAGTATGGTGGCAGCACATGCCTCACGATAGTTGCATATCCAGCACACATAACTGAGAAGTCATGTATGTCAGCAGCAGACATCGCCCAACGCTGGAAGTCCTGCACACAGACAAACACAAACAAACACACACACAGAACACAAGCAGATCGAAACAGGCACTCCTTGCTCGCACAAGCTCCCGATGTCGAAACAGTCTCTACCGGCAGCGCAACGAACGCCTCCCTGTTCCCGAATGGACCAGGGTGTCACAAGCACCAGAGATGGCAGAAGGAACACCGCTGACGGGAGACCCGGAGTCAGATCACGGAGCATCGGCGTCGCCTGTGCATAACACAACCGTCTCAGCACGATCGCAAAAGCACGATGAGAGGCAGACTTTGCAGTGCATGGTACTTAAATCCCCGCACTTTGGGCCCAGGGGAGGCCCAGTGTTGGCCATAAGGGACTCTGGTGCCCGTCAGAACAAACGGTAAAGTCATCCCAGCCTCGGAAAAAAACAAGAGGCCTATGCAGTGTATGCACCCCGCTACCGGCATGATCTGAGTCATCAGAAGCAAATATCAGACAGCCAACCCCAAAAAAATAACATCCTACCATAGGTGTGGAGGTACCTATCGAAAAAGGTAAGAAACAAACAGAAGCCAGTGCAAAATCCACGGTAAAGTCATCCCAGCATCGGAAAAAAGCAAGAGGCCTTCGCACCCCGCTATCGGCCTAATCTGAGTCATCAGAAACAGCCTAACAGGTAATCAAACAGCGACCCCCCAAAAAATATCATCCTACCGTACGCGTGGAGATACCTGTCGAAAAAAGGTAAGAAAAAAGGTCAGAAAAAAGGTAAGGAAAAACAGAAGCCAGCGTAATAACCATTGCTTGGTAAGCCTACCAAGCCCTAGTTGAGACACAGGCTCCTATCACCTCTAAGACCGCACCACCCAATTTCCTGCCGAAACGCCAGAAAGTGGAATCGACCAGGCGGGTCGGGTAGGAGCGCATAAGTAGCTCTCTCCTGATTGCAAGCAGCAACTCATGTCGCCCCCACTGCCCCCCAGTAATCGGGTGTCAATACAAAAACCCTGTGTAGGGTACTCAAAATTGCCCCGATTTTGGCCATCTTTGCCGAATAGGAGCCATAGTCCTGAAAACAACCAAAAACCAAACATCCCTCGTGCCAAATAAAAGGCATATTCTTCAAAGTTGCGACTGTCCTGATTGAAGTCCCAGCACAATGAATGTGCACACCTGCAAAAGGCCAACTTTCTTGCGACATATCCGTTCGGACCAGACGCAGAACAGACCCGTAACACTGTGCAAAACGATGAAGTAAAAGGCACGCCATCTGTTCATCATAGTAGGAAGTGACCGCTATGAACACCGTAACGTCATCAACTATCTGGAAGCCTTCGAAGAGAGTCTGATCAGCACCCAAGTTTTTCAAAAACTTAAACTCCGCGAAGGAGCACAGAATACAAGCAAGAGGGCAGCTCAAAGCTTTCCCCATTGGTACACCAATCACCTGTTTAAGTAATATCCCCGCCGAATTAATGTAAGAGAAACGAAGGTCGAAAGCTACCATATCTCGGATATTGTCAAAAGAGACAAAGATACATTCATCTTTCTTTCTTCGGAAAGATAGCCTGGCCTTCTTACCTCTCCTTGGCACATTCACCCCTCTGCAACCTTTGCTGTCAAAATAATCAAGCAACCACTCGACGCCACGAAAGATATCCACATGTGGCAAAGACACAAACATGTCTTTAATGTCGAAAGAGGCTGATAACAGGTCCCGGTAACCGGTCAAACCACGGTCCATTTGAGAGAGCCCTTGGATCACATCAGGAACAACTTTGAGATTGAAGCTGGAGTGAAGGGGAAGAGCGAACAACAAACAATTCAAAGCACGAGCCACACGGCCACTGGCCAATCTGGTTGGCTCATTACAAGTCCGAGAAATTGGGCGCCAACGTGAGAAGTCCTTATGCTTAGGTAAAACATAGGCGTTGCCAAAACTCCCTGTTGAACCCAATTTACCTAGACTCAACAGACCTTCAGACTGGAAAACCAATTTCATAGACGTTAAGACCGAAACTTCTCTGACCTCCGACGGTTTGAAAGACAAATTCCAATTGAACGTCATTCGCAGGTAGTGTTTGTATAACACTGGACAGATAACCAGTGTATCCGAGACGTTCCGATCCACGGGAACACATACAAAATTGCGCAATCTAGCATCCCAGTTCCGCAAACTAAGTACCTCTTCCATGTGTGTCCGAAATTGGATTTAACGCGGGTTTCGCGTTGAAAAATTCAACGCGCGTTGAATTTACGTTAAACTCCCGTTCAAACACGAGTTGGACGGGAATTAACGGGGTCCGGGATGATTTTTTTCTGGGGCTATAAATTATGCAAAAAAAAAAAACAAAATACAGGGTTGTAGGTTTTGTTGAGGACTCCAACCTTGTATTTTTATGTTTATTTTTTGATGCTTCAATCTATTTTTTAAAAATCAAAAACATAAACACACAATGAAAAAACAAAAACGAAAATGAAATGAGTGTTTTTGTTTTGGGTTTCACACAGATTTTTTAAGGGCTAAAACGAAAACAAAAAAAACAAATAAAAAATATAGGGTTGTAGATCTTTCAAAGATGTACAACAATATATTTTGTATTTTATTTTTTTGGAACTTCCTGTATTTTAAAAAAAATCAAAACCATAAAAAGCAAATTAAAAAAAGGAAAAAAAGACACACACACACACGAAATTGTGCCTGTAGCAGGTTGCATGGGTCTGGCGTCAGTTGGTTGAGGGAACCCAGGTCCTGGGCCGCCTGTGTGAATGTATAAAAAGCAGGCCCTGGGCTGGATACGGGTACTGGGCCAAACACAGGCCAAAGGCAGTTGGGGGCATGCAACCACCTCAGGCCCAAGGCCTGTTCTCGTTCGTGCTRTGMCTCAGGCTAYCGGGGCCTACTGGAAGTTTCCTGGGACTGAACACAGGCAGGCCACTTCGATATAGCAAAGGGCCTGCCTCCACATTGGGCATTCGGGTGCTGGCTGCATGCTGCGTAAGCGCTGCCGCGTTGTAGCTCGTGCCGCTCACGCGCTCACGGGCGAGCAGGAAGGAGCAGGCAGTCATAGCCGAGCTGCGCTGTTGTAAGCTGGGTGTGGCGCAGGGTGGTCCTTGGGTGCAAGTGGAATCTGTGTGTTGGGGAACGAGGTTGTGAGTAAGGCGAGACACACTCTCACGCGCAGGCACAGACACACTTACACTTACACACACACACACACTTACAAGCACACACATACACAAACACACACATATACATACACACACACACACTTACAAACACACACATACACAAACACACGCGCATACATTCATATTCATGCACAGACACACTCTCACGGCAGGCACACACATACACAGATACGCGCACGCACAACACCCCTACACACACATAACTGGGCGTTGGGGGTTGGGGGATGTGGGGGCGGATGGGAGGTGCTTCAGGGGATGGGGGGATTTTTTTTTTTTTTTTTTGCCTAGGGCGACGTGTTCCGGACCCCGCGGACCAATTCCGTTTATCCGAAAAGCGCGGGAGCGGCCCATTTTCGCGTTTGACGTGAATTCAACGGTATTTTTTGGAGTTTAACGGGATTCAACGGGAGTTTAATTCCCCCGTTCTGCGTTAAAAAGATACACAGCCTCTTCCTGAGGGTGGCGATCATCCTCAGTCGACCAACATGTCAACAAAGCTTCCCTATCAAGCACCCAAGAAGATCTGAGGTAGGAAGCCATTGAAACAAGTTGTCTACCAAGCTCAACCGTAACCGTCAGAGGTCGGAATCGCCGTATATTCCTGGAATTGAGGAGCAGCAGAGGCACCCCGGGAATCTGGCCGATGCGGGTCCTGACATGAAACCCCAAACGCTCCCAGGTAGGCTCAAGGTGACACCGACAGGATGTTCGACCCTCGGAAACGGAGAACCTCGTAAACGACCAAATATAACCCGACACCGGCATGCTCTTTCGCAAAACAAACCTTAGCTTACTTTTGAGAAGATTATGAGCTGATTCAAGAAAAGTCGAGAAATCAAGAACTTTCAACATCAAAGAGTGCACAGCCGAGGACGACACGCAATGATCATAAAAGAGACTTACGAGAATCATTCTCCTAACATCGATCCCTATCCGAAGTTAAGAGCACGGGCCAAAATGCCTCGGAGGTGTGTACGGGTATCTTTAGCCCAAAAACAGCGAGCAGCCTGAAACCATCGGACCAGACAATCAATACTCCTGAACCTAAGGAATTTTCGAGTCCAGGGTTGTGCCAACAAACGTGCCAAATGCAATTTGCAGACACTCCTACCGGTAGGGGTAAGCTGCACTGAACCAATAACCCATTCACCCCCCAGTTGGAACTCTTGCTTGAGATCCTTAAGAAGAAAACACCTACTGCCAACAACAACTGTAGTTTGGCCGAACATACGACGTAACACAGACCAAGCATCCGACCAATGATTGTTGGGTGTAACATGGATCGTAAAATCCTTAAGGCCAGAACTATAAGCCCTTCTCAACAGATCAATCAAACTAGGTGTCCAGTCACCACCATGCACTCGGAATCTTTGAACAGAGAAAACTACCGGTCGTAATTCCAATCCCACCCTCTTGGTACGACAAGGTCTACTAGTAGGTCTAGCTTGTTGCAATACCAGCCGATAGTTAAGCGAAGGCGATAAATTTCTAATCAAAAGTTTCTCAGCTTTATCCACCGATAATACCCCGTTAACCAACGGCAAAGGTATATAATGCCAAACGCCAAAAGACGACAACCATTTGTAAAGTTGCGGACATACATCTGTGCCCCTAGCCCGTACCGTACGCACATGTTCACCCCATCTGATGAAAATTCCTCTATCCGAACAGCCTATGTATTGAGCTTTGCACCAGGGCGATGTAAGTACGTACACCACCGGGCCAGTCCTCCAGGCATCCCAGTCAATTGACAACAGAAGCGACTTTAACTTACTTACTCAGCGGACCTCATCCAACAGGGAGAGCGCGACCATAAGAAAAGTAACACACACATCATACGAAGACCGGAGGCGAGAAGGAGCACCTGACAACCAAGTCGAGCATCGTAGGCGCAAGCAAACGATCAAATTCGCCCACAACTGTACTAACCAGAAACAATCACACAATCACTTACACGGCGTCCTCTCATCTTCCTGACTTACCGGTGGTGAAGGGGAAGGAGGGAAGACAAAACCTTCATAAGCAAGTTTTGTCCTGGCTTCAATGATCCGCTCGATAGTAGGACCTTTGGTTGTGGAAGTTATCCCTTCAGTTCGGCAGACATGTTTCAACTGATCCTTGCTCTTCAGGGTAAAAATCCGGCGCTGCGCTTGCACGAACGCCAGTACATCCTCGGAACCACTGCCAGCACACACCTTGGTACGTGACCGCTCTTCAGCCATTCGAGAGGACTCCCCAGCTTCGTAATCATCAGATGCTTCTCGTTGGAAATTCGACTGTGTGAAAGGCTTCTGCATCCCTTCCTCTAATGGGATCTTAGTATCATCTTACCCTTATGTTTCTTCTCCCGCAATTCATACAGTCTTGCAATCTCACCCTCGATCTCTTCCAGCCCTTTATCCGCATACTCCTTGACCCCCGTATCTCTGTAAACTGGCACCGGTGTACGGGTGAACCTAACTTCTTCTCTCCTTGCCTCCTCGCGAGCCTCAAGAAACTTGCGCCCAATTTTGGACATGACCCTTGCTTCTACCGCCTCCGAGTTCCTCTCGATCTCTAATCTAATCATCTCATCCATCTTCCTCTTCTCCTCGAACTCCCTCCTCTTCGCTTGTTCCTCCCTCTTCTCTTGGATGAGCTGAGGCAAAAACTCCTTCTCCTCTGTATTCTCATTATAGCTCCGCCGGGGCGTCCAATAGTGAGCAGGTGTAGTAGCATTACCAACACCATTCCCACCGCCAAGAGCAGCAGTCGATCGGTTCGAAGGGCACTCGCGTGCAAAGTGGCCTTCGCCACTACATTTGAAGCATTTGGAACCCTGCGTAGCCATTGGAAATGTACCGAAGCAACCACCGCCCAGCAATACGTTTCAAAGGAAGGATATCTCACTTGATGACTGGAAACGATGCTATAGCCAGAACCGAGGAACGCCGAAGGGAGACGATAAACAGTAGAAGGCAAGAAACGGGTCCGGATCGAATGTATCGAACCTACCAGAATAACAATCATAACGTACAAAGCCCAACCTTATCCCAATATTGTAGACCACGAGAATCTAATCCTGCCTCACGAAGAACCTAATCGCATTTGATTCATCATCGAAATAGACGATAACCCTGATCAATATATCTTCCTCCTGGAACCAAAAGGCGCAGCGTATGAGCACACGCCCCATATCCAGCAATCGATCTAATCGGACTATACACTATTGAACGTGGCCACCACCCAATGTACAACTTCACTGGAGGTTGTCATGGTAATCGAAAAGTGAAGACTGTCCGGCATAGACAGCATAAGCATGAGGACGACATCTGAATATACTCCAATGGAAAACGAGTCGTCGCGCACACCAAACCGGAGAACCGATTCTCAGAAAAATTGAATCCTCGATAGACATACAACCACCATCACGCGGCCAACCCTTGACGCGTTTCGTCTATCCCGCGTACATAGACTCTTCAGGAGGAAACCCTCAAATCAGATCTCCCAAAAACCTGAGGCCATTCCAATTGCCTTGCCTCTTTTATACTATCCTACCTCCCGTCGCTCGCTAAGGCCAACTAAACGGCCATCGCCCAACCCTAGCTTCCTAGGCATCATTACTGCAAAACGTAGTAAACCCATCATGGATAACATGACCATGATCGAACTCCCGTTAACGATATCGTACATCCAGTATGGTGGCAGCACATGCCTCACGATAGTTGCATATCCAGCACACATAACTAAGAAGTCATGTATATCAGCACTAGACATCGCCCAACGCTGGAAGTCCTGCACACAGACAAACACAAACAAACACACACACAGAACACAAGCAGATCGAACACAAGCACTCCTTGCTCACACAAGCTCCCGATGTCGAAACAGTCTCTATCGGCAACGCAACGAAAGCCTCCCTGTTCCCGAATGGACAAGGTGTCACAAGCACCAGAGATGGGAGAAGGAACACCGCCGACGGGAGACCCGGAGTCAGATCACGGAGCTTCGGCGTCACCTGTGCATAACACAACCGTCTCAGCACGATCCCGAAAGCACGATGAGAGGCAGACTTTGCAGTGCATGGTACTTAAATCCCCGTCAGGTAAGGTAGAAGCCCTTGTAACCGCACGCACGTTGGGCCCAGGGGAGGCCCAGTGGTGGCCGTAAGGGACTCTGGCGCCCGTCATAACAAACGGTAAAGTCATGCCAGCCTCGGAAAAAACCAAGAGGCCTACGCACCTTGCTACCGACATGATCTGAGTCATCAGAAGAAAATATCAGACAGCCAACCCCCAAAAAATAACATCCTACCGTAGGCGTGGAGGTACCTATCGAAAAAGGTAAGAAACAAACAGAAGCCAGCGCAAAATCCACGGTAAAGTCATCCCAGGATCAGAAAAAAGCAAGAGGCCTTCGCACCCCGCTATCGGCCTGATCTGAGTCATCAGAAACAGGTAATCAGACAGCGACCCCCCAAAAAATATCATCCTACCGTAGGCGTGGAGATACCTATCGAAAAAAGGTAAGAAAAAAGATAAGAAAAAAGGTAAGGAAAAACAGAACCCAGTGTAATAACCATTGCTTGGTAAGGCTACCAAGCCCTAGTTGATTGATTGATTGATTGATTGACTGGCCCCACAGGCGCGCACGCACACACACACACACAGGTAGTATTGTATATTTCCATGTTCTAGCGGAAGCTTCATTCAATTTTTTTATTTTTTTTTTAGTTGATTGATTGATTGATTGATTGATTGATTGATTGATTGATTGATTGATTGGTGGGGGCGGGGTCGCTCCCCCAACCCCCACAGGCGCACACACACACACGTAGTATTGTATATTTCCATGTTCTAGCGGAAGATTCATTCGATTTTGCTTTTTTTTTTCCGTTGATTGATTGATTGAGTGGTGGGGGAGGGGTCGCCCCACCCCCCCCCACCCACCACGTGTGCACACACACACACACACACACACGCACACACACACACTTAGCTGTTCTCTCTCTCTCTCTCTCTCTCTCACACACACACACACACACACATTCACACACACACACACACACACACACACATTCACACACATTCACACACAAATATTAAAAGGCCCCGGACAAAGAAAAAATATATATATATATATCGTCAAATATATATATACGTCTTTCCATTCCTTGATTGTTTCCTTAGGACAAAAAAAAAAAAAAAAAAAAAAAAGAAAACACATGTAAAAACGAAGAATACAAATAACTGCCAACCAAAAATCCCCCCCCCCAAAAAAAACTTTTTTAAAAATTTATTTTTCAATTTCTCTTCTCCACCTTTTCTGTTTTTCATTTCTTATAATTCTAAAAAATTATCTGTTTCCAAAAAAAAAAGCTGGGGTTGTAGGGATTAAAAATCCCTACAACCCCATATATTTTGTTTTTTGTTTTACCCATTATTTAATTCAGGAAAAATGCGGTAAATTCACGTCCGCAGCGCGGACGAGGTCAGCCGCGGACGCGGCCGTATATGCGGCCGCCCTCCGAGCTCGACCCCGCGGACGCGTCCGCGGGTGTTTCGTAGATGGTGACTAGGATGATCTACAAAGGCTCCGAGTCTTATGGCTCGGTAAGTGGTCTGTTCCTGGCCCTTGACACCCTCTAGAGATCATGCTGCACCTGGAATCTATAGGTGCTAATCCCTGGGTACCGTACCCTGGTCTTCTGGGGGCCAATAGGACTGATGGGTCTGGTACTGCTTGCACTAATGGGGTCCATATGCCAAAAATGCCGCTGCCACGGCCTCTTGTACATAGGGAATATAGCATGAATGGCGGGAGGAGCAGGGGGTCAGCGCGCACGGTGTACACAGTGCACTTGCTCTTGCTTCAGGGAATCGGGCGTGCCACACGGAGAAATCCTGGTAGCGCCGCACGTGGGAGCATTCGGGAGGCAGCTACAGCAGTGGGAGAGAGAGAGGGGAATTCGGACTTGGAATGCAAGAGGCGTGCCAGGCTT
>BFEA01000310.1:1264411-1275817 GCA_003427395.1 Chara braunii | reverse complement strand
GAGAGAGAGAGAGAGAGAGAGAGAGAACAGGTAAGTTTCCAATCTCGCGGCTGGCCTCATGGTACTTCCACCGAGGAGGAGCAAAATCGAATGAATCTCCCGCTAGAAAATGGAAATATACACCGCCACTTGCGCCCACCCGCTGTCGCGCCTTCGCCTTCGCTCGCCCCGGCTTGCCATTTGTGTGTGTGTGTGTGAGTGTGTGCGACAGCGCCTTCGCCTTCGCTCGCCCGGGCTTGCCATTTGTGTGTGTGTGTGTGAGTGTGTGAGTGTGTGTGTGTGTGCCCGCGTGCCGGGGGGAGGGGAGGGAGGACCCCTGCCCCACGAATCAATCAATCAATGAATCATTGACAATCAATCAATCAATCAACCAATCATTCAATCAATCAATCAATCAATCAACCAGTTAATAGAAAAACAATCAATCAACCAATATTTAGTTTTTGGGGAAACTGCTCCTGGGTCGTACTTTTTGTTCAAAACGGCAAAAAAGACACTAAATGGCAATGTCCTCGTCGGCAAAAGAAACACTAAATGGCAATGTCCTCGTCGTCGAAGTTCAAATAGGCAAAAAACAATTCTAAGGGCGTCGCTGCACTACTCTCTACATGCACAACAGACAAAAATCATGGCCATGTATCTTTCCATATTCTAGTGGAAGATTCGCTCTGGTTTTGCACATTTCGAGAGTAGTGCAGCGAGGCCCTAACAGTGCTGCTTCCACGAATGCATCTGCCAAGAATACTAGCTCGATTCGTTCCTTGTTGTGCTTTTTTTTTTTTTTTTGCTACTGACACTTGATATCGTGCCCTGCCAACGAGCAGGGCGTTTTCCACGGAGAACAGACCGGCAGACGACAAAAAAAAAAACGGACAGCTGACACTTGCCAAAAACAAAAAAAAAAATAAACGAAGTTGAAAAGCAGGTCGGGGGGGGGGGTAGCCGCGAGCAGGGTGTTCACAGCAGTGCCTCCAGGAATGCATCTGGCCAGAATCCCGCCGTGCCGTGCTGTGCTGCAGCTGGGGAAAAAAAAAAAAGGTGGTGTTTCGGCCCCATGGTTGGGCCACGGCCGAGATGTCTTGGCCACACCCCAGATTGGCCACAGCCGAGATGTCTCGGCCACACCCCAGATTGGCCATGGCTGAGATGTCTTGGCCACACCCGGTATTGGCCACGTCCGAGATGTCCGCGATGTCTCGGCGGCACCCCAGATTGACCACGGCCGAGATGTCTTGGCCACACCCCAGATTGCCCACGGCCGAGATGTCTCTGCCACACCCAATATTGGCCACGGCCGAGAGCCACACCCCAGATTGCAGCCACTGCGCGGGCGACCATATGACGGATTAAAAAAAAAAAAAAAAAAAAAATTGCAGCTGTGGTGAGGCACGACCGGGAAAAGAAAAAAGAAAAAAAAAAGAAGAAGACAAAAGTGCCTGTTTCGAACAGGCACCATGTGTATAACGCAGGGCACTGCTATTATTGCCGTTTTGAACTACGGTCCGGAAGGACCTGCGGACAACTGTTTTTTTTGCCCATTCGAAACGTGGGTTGTGACCCACGAGCCGTTGCCCCTTATTTTTTTCTATTTTAATTTTTTTTTTTGTCACACATCAGAAACCACCCCCCCAATTTTTCTAGGAAGATTCTCATGACCGGCCGGTCACCCAGGCGTGACGCCCGGGATACCCGGGCATGGCAAAAAAAAAAAAAAAAAGGCGGTTGGGGTCTTCCGCGCTCTCCGAGAGGAGCCCAAATCTGGGCTCGTTTCTTTTTTTGAGTATTGGCTGTCAAGGGGGGGTAAGGGGGGTATTAATGAATTTTAAAGAGGCTAAAGGGGTTTAAAGGGGGGTGCCTTAGTGTGATTTGTGCAAGGAACATGAATGTGGACGAAGCACAGAAATCCAAATTGCAAAATCACACTGGAGTCCAAGTAGTCAAAGCAAGAGCAGATAGCACAATGGAACCGAGTAACCATCCATTTGAGAACGATACAGAAGAATCGTGAGTCAATGTCCAAGCCCAATCGGGCAACACCAACAGCGTAACCCAATGTAGCTCTCTCTCTTGAATGGCGCCAGGCTCCCTACCTACTCTACAGCCTATCACTACAACTACAGCATGGAAGCAACCAGACAACTTGACGACCAGCGAGTGATGACGTCAACACCAATGTCGACCTCCTCTCCACCCGGTACGTCTCTCTCTTCACCCTCACTCTCCCATGTTATCCCACACAGCGCCCTTCACCTTCCGAAGAACCACCTTCGCCCTTCACCTTCTCTGCGCCCTCAGGCAGCCCGGCTATGGCCGCCAGCGCCCTGCACCCAGGCTGCGCTCTACCGCTTAGCGCCAACCTGCCTTCACTCAGCCTAGCGCAGCGCAGCACACTCGCAATGCAGCAGCGTGCCGGCCTTGCTCGCAATGGCCAAGATCCCTGCCCACTCGCCCTCTCTGCCTATACGCCAGTGTTGCGTGTGGGCGGCCTCCCTCGAGCCTGTGCCTGGGCCCCAATACCTGTACCCAGGCCCAATGTGGTTGGGGCCCACGAAATACAGTTGCGCCTCTTTCATCCACGCCTGCGTCCAGATTCAGATAGTGGACTGGTTTCCCATTGGCATTTTCGACCTCTTTTTCCAGCATGCAATGTCGGCCTCACGTTTATGTGCCCAGGGCCTAACCAACTCTGGGGCCCTGGTCCTTCTGCATTTGCAGAGATCCGGGTCTTGGTGCACTCCAACCAATCTGGCGTGCCCCAACTGTATGGACCCCACTTCGTGAAATGTTGAACTACGGGGCTCTCGTTGGTTTGCTGGCCCGCCTTCACTTAGGGCGGGCACGAGGCTTGCTGGGGGCCTTAGCCCAGAACATGTACATCACGGCAAGGCCCCTTTGAGGGCTCAATCCTCACATTTGGTTATTTTCTTTTTTAAGTTTTTTTGACTTTTTTTATCTTCAGTTCCGTGAGGAATTCTGATGTGACCCTCAGCCAGTTTGTATTACAATTCTACACAACATATTTGTTTTCCAGATTTTTTTTTCTTTTTTCTTTTGAAAGTTAAGATACCGGGGCCATTACCCGCCTTTGACTCAGAGATATTGGAACAACTTCCTGTCTCTTATACACATCTAGATGTGTATAAGAGACAGGTGTGTAGGCCTATAGCCGCTGACGTGTGCGCTGTTTCCGGCGCGCGCCACCGCCTGGCCGTGGCACGGCCAGGTGCAAACTCGGCGGCGGCGGCCACGGCCTAGGGGAATACATCGTAGTGTCATCAATGTTTTTTTTTTCGGGGCCCAAAAAACCCTCAGAATGCCCCACATGGCCGACGAGAGCTATGCCTAACACAGCTGAACTCCATTTTTTTAAATTTATTAATTTGTTTTTCAATAAATAAAAAATAAATAAATTTCGATTGAGAAAATATATATATGTATTTATGGGCAGGTGCTCTTCTACATAAACCACAAACCTGTGCAAAAAAAACMCCCCCCTACCAGCCAAAAAAAAAAAAAAACCGGAACTCCGTGAGCTCCAACAGGTCATGTTGAACGGTGAACTGGGGTAGGGCACTGCTTGGCCCGTAGTGCAATTATAATTCATTTCTGTGACTCTCAAGTAGTTTCCGCTTACTTTTATTTCTTTTGGATTCCTGTGGAGTTTTAAATTTGATGATGTCATGCTATTGGTACTATTGCTGATGTGGCAGGATACACTAAAATTGCCGGACTGCTCTTCGGACACATGGCCATGCTATGACGGCTTCGGTAACATCAGCTGTGACACCCGTGCGGAGCAATTTGCTGTAAAAAAGGAGCATGTGATACGGGAAAGCACAGATGACCAGCCTAATAGGTGTGTCAAGTGCTGTGGAAACTGTGGGGGCTGTGGAGGTGGAGGTGGAGGTGGAGGTGGAGATGGAGATGGAGGTGGAGATGGAGGGGGAGGTGGAGGTGGAGGTGAGGGTGGAGGTGGAGGTGGAGGTGGTCTGAAACTATGGGCTAAAGTGGTAATACCGCTAGCTGCTATTCTAGTTGCAGCAGTCGCAGCAGTTGTTCTTCTTCGAATTTACTATCAGCATTGCCACGGATCACGCCCTTCTCAAAAACCTTACCCACACTTAGTCCGAATACCAGGTGAAAAGATACATTCATGACCTTTTCAACGTATTTTCCTGTCAAAAAATTGCAGCAGATTTCGAACAGTTTCCAGCAGAGTGGGATGCAAGGCAGACATAAATGCAGTCCACAGAGAGAGAGAGAGAGAGAGAGAGAGAGAGAGAGAGAGAGAGAGAGAGAGAGAGAGAGAGAGAGAGGATGACATTGTGCATTCCTATCAATCCTCTGTGGTTCTCACATGCGTGCTATTTTCTCACACATTCTGTGTGAATGTGAACCATGGCATGCACAATTTGATACAAGACACAATCTGACACATATATACCTGTATAAGCTCATATAGGCCAGTGAGGGATATATATAAGCTGCCCTGACTCTTCCTTTACATGTAGGGAGACAACACTGTAGACAAGAATCAGTAAATCAATGCTGCCCTCAGAGTGACAGGAAACAGCAACGGGGCACATCTCTCACACCACTGTCCTCTCCAATTTCAGATTGTAGATTTGTCCGTTAGTGACAGTGACTAATGGCATACTCACACTGACAGTTTCCTCAATGCATCTGACCACAATTACGGACCCGCACCGATGAATTTGACAGCAATAACGTCCAGGGCTTAGTTAAAGAAGCCATACCAGTCTGAGTACACCCTACTATAATGGCTGTTTGCGAAGCCAGATGCAAATTGAATTTCTCATGTGTGTATAGTATATACCTAGGCTATTGTACCAATCCTGCGGCAAGGGTAAATTTAAACTTAATAAAACCAAGATCACCGTAGGAAATGAACTTGGATGAGGAGAAGTTTTGTTGCAGCTTTGGTTGTGAAGACATGAGTTTTTTTTTTTTTTTTTTTTTTTTTTTTTTTTTTTTTTTAAAGACATGAGTTTCAGGTGTATACAAAATGAGATTGAATTTCTCATGCGTAAAGATCGATTTGTAAACTTTAAGGTGGCTGTCTACAAACATTGATGGAAAGTTGAAGATTGAAGTTGTAGCCTCTTACTAGCCTGTAGGTGTACCAACAGTGATGAGTGTAAATAGCGAGTAGGTGATAGTTATGATAGCTACTGTAGAAATCCCGGGAGGGTGTAACCAAGAAAGGAGGAAAATGTAATATAGTTGGATGAGGATTCGTTTCGTGGCTGCGGCGGTTTATAAGAGGATGCACTTTCAGAGACAAGTTGGGAAACTGGACTCAGGAGATGATGCATCCTCGGTACAATCTGAGCGATGCAACTGGAGCCAAGGGATCAGCAAAGTGATGACAAGGACTCAAATGGACAAATTAAATGCAGCATCAGCGAAGCGTCAACAAGCAATGTGCATCCATATAATTGCAAAAATAGCACAATGTGGCACAGAGGAAGGCTCAGAGATATGTCCTGACCTGTCAGACACTGACGCGACCCGGTGCAACATACACCACAGATGTGAGAGAGAAGGCAGGGACCTCATACATGGAAGAAAGAACCCTCCTTGAACACGCACATTGGGAGAACCGCAGATGAGGGGATGGAGAAAGAGCAAGACAAAGACGGAGATGAGGCAGAAGATGAAGATCGCAACAGCGCAGCCCTAAAATAGTCTCTCAGTCGAATGTCCAATCAATGTCTGCCCCTGAGATGTACAATCAGATCCTGGGCCCCATAGCCCTACATAACCTCTGCCTGCAACCTCTCTCTCTCTCTCTCTCTCTCTCTCTCTCTCTCTCTCTCTCTCTCTCTCTCTCTCTGAAAGAAGAAGAAGAAGAAGAAGGTATGGAGGGCGAGAACAGGAAGAAGAAGAAGATGTCGACCGCTCCACTGTCTCACCTGCAGGTAACTGCCGCCATGAACTAACAAGCCGGCGTGCCTCTCTGTGCCGCAGGTCGTTAGCGAAGGAACCAGCTATGGCACCCAGGTAAGCTGTCTGCACCTTGCAGGTATGGCCACCACCTCTCCCTCACCTCTCCTACTCCTACACCTCTACCTCTACCTCTACAGTAACACAGCGGCGGCAGCGCTGAAAATAGCGCGCTGCTCCAACTTTTACATCATGGACTGGCCCAGCTATCTATAGTGCTGGGCCTGGCTGGTGTGTCCGTCGTCTGCAACCAGGGCCGTGTGATCGTGAATCCGATCGACAGTCCAGGTTGCAGGCAAAAGTTCCGCTCCTGGTTTTAGGCCTAAAAACGGTCCGCCTGGGTCTCTACCGGACATCCAGGCTCTGCTGCTCATGCAGCAGGAGAAGTCCACTACCTGACGACTCCAAACCTGGCCAAAAACGGCCCAGGCCCGAACCTGGCCTCTCAGAGGTGCCAAACGTGGTCCTGGTCCGAACAGACAATAGTCAGTTTGGACAGACTGCCAAGTTCGAACCGACGCACTGGAACAGACAAAAATACAGCAGACAAGGGAGTCAGCAAACAACAACAAAATAAAAGAAATAATTAAATGAATGCTGCCTCAAGAGTCAAAACTGAACCTGCGTGGCATGGGAAATGTGCCTGGCCTCCTAGGGTGGCTGTGAACCTCCAGGTGGTGCACGAAGGTTGGCGCACGGCCTGGGGGCCTTCAACGACCTTCAGGTCCCCAAGACAGGGCCCGTGTGGTGGGCTCAGCATGCAACAGGAGGACATGCCAGCAAACAGATGCAGATCCTTTCAATAGTAGGATCAGTACTTAGGAGATGTAGCACATGGGGATGTAAACAGGACAATGTCATCGAACAAATGGGCGATATTACCAGCAATCATTGCCAATCAAGAGACTTGAGTTTGTAGTGGCTGATTTCGGCAGCACAATTGTGCATTGTGGCAATAGATATTCGAACAAGAGCTTTGCTCACTGGTCCACTTCGACATAGGGGGGAGTTCTATCTAAGTAATATGGTGACATAAAAATGGACATTCTTTCTTTTTGCGCATACAAACTTCTTTATGGTCTACCAGCTGTCAGATGGATCTTGGTTTCACGAGCTTTTTTTCTTTTTTTTTTCTAAAGAACACCTCTCCACTGCCTCCAGGGGTGATAGGAATGGTGATATGAGCACCCACTCCTACTAACACCTTGGTTTGGGACTCCAGTCTATTGGCGGGGACTGTCACCTGCTGGAAATGGGTTTAATGGGATCCAGCGCCCCATATACATCTGAGATGTTCACGAGGGCACAGCCCTATTAAGTTGTTGTTAGCCTCTTAAGCACGCTACAGTGACCCTAGCTGTTTCACAAGCTGATTTCAGTGTGCATTTGAGTGTTTTCTCTTGGCTTTGGCTCTAGTGGTTTGGTTTCTCTCTTTTTCACGTGAGTTTTCACTATCTCATGTTCGTGCCAGTTTGTCTCTCGCTCTTCACAAGATGCCTTTAGCAAATCAGGGGGTACTCACCTTACTGCTTTTTCGACTCAGCTCTGGACGTGATTGAAGTCCAATGTGCGCGGCCGTGAATGTGGTCAAGAGAATTTGTTTATTTTTTTTCATTTTTTCCTGATTGCTGGTATGGTAAACATGGTGCACAGCGTTCCGTCTCGAACGCATAACACTCCCAGATGACACACATGCTGTAACTCGTGTGCCAAATTGAGCCGCTGGGTCCTCGCCGCGCCCACAGAGAAGCATGAACGGGCGGACCTGAAAATAGAGGTGTCAAACAGGCCTCAGAAAAGGCCCAGGCCAACAGTTGACCAGAAAGTCAACAGTCAGCTCATAGAGGTGTCAAACAGGCCTCAGAAAAGGCCCAGGCCGACAGTTGACCAGAAAGTCAACAGTCAGCTCGTGGACCCCGGGCCAGATCCGAGAAGTCGAAGTCAGCATTGGCCATCGATCTGGAATGATCTAACAGTGGTCTGCAGGTTCCGGAAGATTCAGGCCTCAAGGAGTCCAGACCAAAACTGGGACACATTGGAAGATCCGCGCCCTCACATGGACTGACACTGACCGTGGACAGGTGAGTCAACACAATATTAAGATGACCTTGCCTCTGCTTGGACATTCAGTCTTGCGAGTTGCTTGTGGCTACGACGCTGCACGTGAGACTTGAGAGGGAGTGCTGGCTCCAGGCTGCTTCATGGCCGCCAGCCAGATATCATAGTTTAGAGAGAAGGAGAGGGAGGCCACGGCCGCGACCATAGATGACAATGAGAGAATGAGAGGGAGAGAGAGTGTGTGGGTGATGTGAGTTGTCCTGCGTGCGTACCTTGTTTCTTTAGATGTGAAACGGCTGCCGATTCTGTTCGCTGTTGGAGGATCGTTTATCTGCGAGGGCTGCTTCCACAATCCTCCACGTGTCTCCTTGAGTTCAGATTGCCGACGTGGCACATTGAGTGCTGAATGATGATGTGGCACATTGAGTGCAGATTGCTGATGTGGCAGACGTGGGGAGCCTGAAGGAGAAGAGGGGCTTAATTGCTGTGTTACACTTCTCCTTCCAATTGTCTATTCTCCCCTCCTCTCTCTTCTGGATACTGTGGACTTTGAGACTTTACACGTGGTAATGAGGAAACATGTACTTCAATGACTTTGAAGTTTGAACTGATGGACTTATTGGATCGATTATTTCACGACACTGCACGACATTGTTATCTGCAACATGATTGGATGACGAGACTGGGTTCATTACAATTTCGTGTCGGAGCGAACTCACCTCATACTGTCAACTTGCTGCTCGATTGAAGACAACCGCGCGATAGAACTTGAAGATATCTCTCGGATAGAGTGCTGACGTGGCACTTGCAGAGTGGTTGTAACCATATGCTCGTGTCCTCGTGGCACTCATTGGTTGGTTCTCAGAAGGGCATAAATCGCCAAGATAGTCTCTCTCTGAAAGGGGTGCTGACGTGCAAAGGCAGAGTGGTTCATACCATAGGCGTGTGCTGACGTGGCACTCACTGGTTGGTTCCCGGCAACTTCCCAAGAGGGAATAAATCGCCAGTAGATGCTGTGCTGGTTGAAGAGCACTGAAGAGGATGACAGAACCAGCGCTGACGTGGCATACTGGCGATAGCATTGCCTACGTGGCTTACTGGCAAGAGCATTGTCCACGTGGCATATTGGTGATAGCATCGCCTACGTGGCATACTGGCGATAACACTGGACCACGTGGCATACCAGTGAAAGCGTCGCCTTCGTGGCATACTGAAGAGAGAACCGCTCCGGTTGTTGAAGATAGTCTGATGAGGAACCACAAGAACAACGGGATGATGTGACCCGTTGAGCGTTGATATGAGCGAGTCCTTGACTGACCTCGTTGGTGTGTTGATTGATGCTGATGTGGACTTGCCTGTGCGGTTTCTTGATGTTGTTTGGCCTCTGGACTCGCTGTTGATGATTCCTGATAGCACGACCAGAAGGAATCCACACACATTGTAAATAGAATAGAAAGCAGCAAAGCACAATGAAAGGGAAATGATAGATTAAGACATTGATATTTATTCTTTGGATTTTATTTATTTTCTTTTTGTTGTTCTGAATTTCTGACGAGACCGCGGAACAAATAATTGTATACTAGTCTGATTGTGCAGTAACTCCAAGGATGGTTTCCTTGTGGAACAGCTTGCGGCTGTCTGGTCTGACAAAGTTTATTCCCTTGATTTTTCCACCCTGCCTCACCGACGCTGTATGCAGACAAAGAACTGCGTACATGAGGGTAAGTGAACCTATAGGGACCAAGAAAAGCTGAAATTGCAGCAGGCCCTGACGGAAATCCATGAGGCTGGCCCGGATGAAGAAGTCCACGTCCCGAGCCAGTTTGATCTGTGCAGTTTCGTGGAACAGTTGGAGTCTGTTGGACCAGGCTGCGACGGGAGTTGAGCTCCTCCGTGAGGCAGGAAAAATGAACCTGGTTCTAGTCCGGGCCCGTCACAATCTGGACTAAAATTCGTCGCTGAAATGCTGGCCATAAATGTTCAGCACATTGAAGAAGAGGAAAAAAGGAAGGAAGTGGAAACAAGCGGGGAAAAGAGTTTTGTGGAGGCAGAAAATACAAGACCACAAGCTCGTTGTGTTGGACGACGACACAATGGACACGTGGCCCCTCGAAGGAAGCGGGGGACAAGTAAGTGCGGGCGGCGAATTGAGAAAGGTTGATGTCACCGACTTACCACCGCAATTGTCAACAAGGGTGACAACAATAACATGAATTGAAATGGATATAGGAGAAGACCGTGTTCCTTTCCAGCTCATCCTGGCATAGGTGTTGGAAAGCTTTGGCTGAAAATTAGCATTTCCGAGGACACCTGGCAGGAGAGGATGGACAATCACCCGTGCCTGAAGTGTGGCACTGCAGGGCATATATTAGCATGGTGCCCTGATAAGGAACCCAAAAGGGAGCAACCACTAGGCGCAGAAGGGTGCAGTCGTAAAGCCAACGCCGGAAATATTTCCACCCTCCAGCTCCTATGGCAGAGGATGTCTCTTCCTTGGCCCCTCACTCAGATCACCCTGAACCTATGATGCTATGTAACACGCCGTACGCCGTACGGGGCTCTGGTCGTACAGCCGTACGGCCGGTCGTATGGCTGAATCAATGGTCCCGTACAAAGTGACAACCCCCCCCAAAAAAACGAAAACATAAAATAAAAAAAAGGGGGCTGTAGACTTCTTCGTGCTCTGCACCCGCATATTTTTTATTATATTTCTAATCTTTTTATATTAAAAAAAAATAAAATAATCAAAACGGAAAAAAATAATAACAAAAAAATAAACATTGATTGATTGATTGATTGTCGAACGATGAACGGATGGATGGATGGATGAACATACGGACGGACGGACGGACGGAGGGACGGACGGAGGGATCGATGGAGGGATCGGCGGATGGATTGACAGATGGATCGATCGATGGATCGATGGATCCATTGATCGATGGATCGATCGATCATTGGATCGATTGATTAATCGATTGATTGGTTGATAAAAAAAAAAAAAAAAACACTCGCACATAGGCGCGCAACTCTAACATAGCTGTGTGCTCCCTCTCTCTCTCTGTCTGTCTGTCAAAGTGCGCACGCGAGAGAGAGAGAGAGAGAGAGAGAGAGAGAGAGAGAGAGAGAGAGAGAGAGAGAGAGAGAGAGAGAGAGAGAGAGAGAGAGCATGTGTGTGTGCGTGTGTGTGTGCGCATGTATGTGTGTGCTATGTATCACCCACGGTCATGACCGTGGGCCATTTGACCGCACACGGTCGGCATCCTGACCGCAGCAGGCGATCGCCCGCGGCCAAGTGCGGTCGGAAAACACTGACATTTTTAAATCCTAGGATAATAGGCCAAGTGCATGTGTGTGCGTGTGTGCGTGTGTGCGTGTGTGGGC
>BFEA01000310.1:1245213-1260993 GCA_003427395.1 Chara braunii | reverse complement strand
AGGGTCAAGATTCACTGATTGATTGATTGATTGATTGATTGATTGATTGATTGATTGTGTGTGTGTGTGTGCGCGCCGGGCGGAGGGGAGGGAGGACCCCTCCCCCACCAATCAATCAATCAATCAATCAATCAATCAATCAACCAATCAATCAATCAATCAATCAATGAATTAATCAATCATTTTTTTTTTTTATATATATATATATTTTTTGACATATCAAAAATCGCCCCCCCCCCAAATTTTCATTTTTTCAAATTTTTTTTGCACAGGCCGACAGCGGCCGACGTGCGCAGGCCGCGCACGCGCTCGGATCTCGAGGGCACGCGCCCACCTGCGCGCAAACTCGGGGTTTATTTTTTGGCCTCCCCCCCCACACATATATATATAGAGAGGGGTGTAGATAGGTTATGCGGACATTAGCAGTTATGGGTCATTATAGTTCTGAAGCAATTGTAATACGGTATGCAGGCAACATCGGAATGGCTGGTAGCATTCGGGGTGTAGCAGTACTTTTTTAGAGATTCCGTAGCATGTGTTTTGAAAAACCATTTTGTACAAGGCTGTGGATGGTTTGCTTTATTTCATCGGCAGCATGTTTGGCATCTGATTCAATTAGCATGATTGTGATGATTTGGGGTATTACTAAGTTGAGGGATTGCTGCATTGGTCTGTTGGAGTGGGCTTGGATGAACCTAGTGATGAGGAAGTTTAATTCTTTTCTTTTATCGTATTTGCATGTTTGGTATTGTCCAGTGAGTATGTTGGTAATCCGAATAGTTGTGTTGAGAAAGTTGGTTTTGGTGCCAACAGTTACGCCATTGATTTGAGTTTTTTCGGTGGTCTGTTCATTGAGGGTGATTAGTTGTAGGGGGTATAGGAATTATTTACTTCCAGGACTTGTGATCTCGGGGTTGAGAAATTCTTGTATTCTTGGGTTATTAAGAATGTGGAAGTCGTCAAAGTAGCGAAATACGTGTTGGAACAGGTGTAGTAGGTGCTTGTTGGCCTTGTTGGTTAATTTTCTCATGAATTTATATTCGTATTTCAAAAAGTAAATATTACACCATTCAGGTGAACAACTGACGCCCATTGGAATGCCGAGGATCTGTTTCCAGATGTTGCTGCCAAGAGATGTGTAAGCATTAGAGATCAGCCAGTCATTAATTGCAATAACCAAATTCTCGTTTAGTGAGAGAGAGCCATTTGGCGGGTTGTTGTACCAGTCGCAGTATGGGGTGAGCTGGTCGTTTTTGTAGTGAAATTTGAAGGCTAGTTGTACTGTTTTTCCATATATACGTCTTGCCTGCTGGAATGCCAGTTTCGTGAAAAACTGTATTGCGTTGGATAGCCCGTCGGGGCTGTCATCCGTCGGTATAGTTTCATAACACCTGCTAATATCTACAAAGAATACAGCAGATATGTGGTTCGGTATGTTGTTGATGTAATCTACAGTTGAGTCAATTGGCCACCAGTAAGGTCTTTTAGTCCGGTATCTGCAAAGGTCCGTTGTGTGAGGTGTCCGGAGTGGATTTTCACTGTTTTGATTAATGTTTTAAGTATTGCAGCAGTAAGGTCAGCGAGGGGGGAGGAGATAATGTCCGATGCATTAGTCAGCCACCGGAACAAGTTTTTGTATTTATGTCAAGGTGAGATCTTCTTGTAGGCGGATGAGCAGTTCGTTAGCTGTGATGGTGCATGGTTCAAAGTCTGGGCTAAAGAGTTTGAGGAACGCAAGGTACCTAATGAGAGTAACACATATTAAAACTGGTGTATTCGGGGCCTTGTCTGCGCCAACAATATAGAAATGTTTGGTAAGGAACTCAATTTCGTGTCTGATCCCGTGTTCGTGAAGGCTGGTTTCGTTGTGTGGTGTGTAGTTAGTGGTATTCTGAAGTATATAGTCAAGGAATTTTTTTTTTGCTTCGTATAGGGCGCTATCAGGGAAGGGCATTTCATTCCTTTCAAGAATGGTCTTGAGGTCAGCCCAAACTTGGTTTGCGGTTGCTAGGAAATCTACTTGCTTTGGTGTTTGCGGGGGGATGTGGTTAAGTCCCCAGCGTAGTAGTTTCTGGAGGTTCTTGTTGGTAACAATATTTAAATCCATTGTGATCACATGGGCAGGTTCATCTAGAGGGGTTAGCTCAGCGGGAAGGGGGTTAGTGAAGGTGGTATATCTAGGGTGTTGACAAAAACATTTATCTTGCATTTGGTTGAGCCACTCTCTAAGCGAGAAATCTCTGAAAACGGCGGCAGGTTTGTATAAGGATTTGGCAATGTGGTCATTGTATGTCCACAAGAATGTCAGTTTGTCAAGGAGGGGAAGCGCAGTGGGGTTGTGTTTTTGTATAATTTTTTCAAAAATCCTTTTAAAATTTATCCTGTCCATCAGGCGGTTTGGGTAATGGCAGGCAACTATTATTTTGTTGTTTTCCCTGTTGGTTTTCCAGCCAAGTCTTCCGTTGTCCATGGTCTGCAGTCGATGTACCGACACACGTTGCATTACACAACAGTTCAACTTATTTTCTTGGGATGCTTTTTTGGAAGCAAGTGGCTCAAGGAGGTACTTATCATGGCGAGTAGGTGCATTATTGGTCTGAGTGAGAAGTAGATTAGGAAGCGTTTCAGGGGGTGAGGGGCGGGGTTTTGAGTTCGTGGCATAGTTACAGAGAGTATGCTTGCTGTTAAGGTGGTAACTGGTTAAGGTATATACAGCGGTAAATTTATGAAGTTTGTGAGTGTCACAAGTTTTGGTACTGCAAAAAAGTGATTTATGCAAATTGCCTATTACTCAACCCCAAGGATATGGCGACCTAGCACATAGTTCGAATACAAGCTCACATTAAATGGCAGTGGCGCACGCATTCACACAACTCTCAGATCGTCACTATGCTGATCATACTGTTTACACAATCACAAGTCCAGGTTACCTTGGATATTTCATACTCAACATTCTCTGTATATGTGCACAAACGCCCACTGCCCTCAATTACAGTAATGGCGGCAATTGTCGTAGTCATAACTCGGGAGGCAATCAGAGTAGTATTGTATCAAAAGATTACCGCATAATAAACATCAGTAAACATGCAAAGGTTTCGGGGTAAGCGAGAGGAAGCCGGGCGGGAACCACTGGAACAGGCTGCTCATGGGGGGGGGGGTAAGTATACGAAGGGAAGGGGGTGAGCTGCAGGTATATGTGGAATTGAGAGGGGGGAAAAAAGCAAGGGAGAAGAGGTAGAGGAGAGTGGAACAAAAATTGACAATTGGGATGTCTCGTATTCCTCAAAAGAATGTTTTTGCTGGGCAGAATAAAGCAGCAGGGAACCAATTACGCATATGTATGCTTCTATACCTTCACCAATTATTGACAGCAACCTATTCTGTCATTTCGATGTATAGCCTACGTTCACGATTTTACGGGTTCTTAAGAAAGTGGAGGGTCAGTTATGGGACAAGAAGGGAGTCTAGCCTACGTTCATGATTTTACGGGTTCTTAAGAAAGTGGAGGGTCAGTTATGGGACAAGAAGGGGGTCTAGAGCTAGGTATAGTTATTGTAGGCTGCGTAGTCTAGGGAACCTATTAACTGTATGCAGTGCATGTGGAGTAAGCATCGCGGTCTGTATCTGGTGTAGAAAAGGTGTATAGCTGGGTAGCACATCTAGGCTCTAGCTGTACTAAAGAGCAGTAGAGGCGCAGAGAGCATTTAGCTTCTTGTGATGTTAGTAGTACCAATTAGGTAGTCAAAGCTCAGTCTACGGCAGACCCTCTTCCATGACTCTTGCGATGTAGCTGATTCGTCGGCAAGCGTTGCCGGGTCACTTGAAGTACAGAGCAGTGAGGAATCGGCACTACTGGCACCATAGTTGAATCTCAGGGCCTCGATTGCAGTACCAGGCCGTAGCGGTGTGTCTGGAGATGGGGAACTGATTGTGATGGGAAGCAGTGGACGGTCCCCATCGTTGATCTCGTTGCTGCTGACTTGGATGATCTCTGGGTTATCCTGCACTTCACCGCGAGCAGGGATCGAAGCATCATTGTTCCTCTGCGTCCATTGTTGCACCAGTTGTTCGGCCGATGGGTTCTATGCCTGTGGTGGGGGAGGGGCAGATGTGGTGGCTTCTCTTGCAGGGGCAGTTGCGGTTGGCGGGTGGTTGGGAGCAGTGGCTTGATGTGAGGGTGGTACGGAGGGCAGGGGAACAGTGGTGCTGCGAGGATGTTCAGCCGATGCGCTTGAGCATTGAACACATCATACATGTTAGGTTGGCGGTCATCATACTGTGGCTGATTTTGCCTTCCTTGCCTTGTTTCGTGCTTGCTGCCAACGAGAGGGAGTGATCTGCAGGTTTTGTTACGTTTGCGGGTGTTCCTTCTAGCAGGTACGGGAAGTGGGTTCATGGCTATGCATGTAGCTGTTCTTTGCGAAGAGCCCGTCTCCGAGCCTCTGCGTCGGGGTTGGGGGCAATAGGAGTCGTTGTAGCAGCACTAGCGAGGTGCGGAAGTGTCGAAGCAGGCGGAGTGTTTGAGGCAGGTTGTGCGGAGCATGAGCCGGCGAGATTATGTGTGGAGCTGAGAGGAGTGAGTTGCCTAAGGTTAGCGGGGAGCATGGCGGAATTTCTGGCAGCTAGCTGTGCAGCGGCGAAGGTGAACATGTTGGGTTGTGCGAGGGACGTGTTTTGTGTTGTTGATAGGGGATGGTTTGGGGGTGTAATGGTAGGTGGCGGTCGTGTGTTGTCTTGTGCGTTTGGCTGGGGGTGGGGAATTGCGCACTGGGACGTGCTTCTGGCTGACTGCGGAGGAACGTGCATGTGCTGTTGTGCGTGTGTGCTGCGGTCAGGCGCCGTGCTGTGCGGCAGGGGTCCAGGTGTTTGTGTCTGTAGTGAAGCGTGGCCAGGTATTGGGGCAGTGCCAGCAAGTGTGCCGGGTATGTTGGCAGGTGAGAAAATGTTAGGTGTACTGTGCACAGCGGGATGAGCCGGCGTGTGTACCGTGGCAGAGCCTGAGGTTGGGGTCTGTGTTTGCTGTGGGGTGTCAGCCTGGGAGTTGGAAGCAGTGCGGGGGCCGATGCTGGGTGTCCCAAGTCGCATTTGTCAACATCTGCGCAGCGAATTGTCTTCGAAGTCGATACTGTCGTTTCTCCTGCTTGGTGCCTGCGCGAGTAACCCTTCTGCATTAGGAAGAAGAGCAGCGGTGAACTTTCGTACGAAAGGCACGTCTTTGAAGTCGTCAAAGCTGAGGATTTCTTTGAGAGTGATGTTTTTGTTCTGTGTGACAAGGTGCAGAATCTTGAGCATGTACTCCCTCATGAAGATAAATGTAATCTGAGCCAGGATAGGTTTCTTCCAGGAGGTCCACAACAACGCTTGGAATTCCAACATCGTGATCTTGTCTGATGGCGCCAGCGGGTCTAGCTTCTCAAGGTTACCGATGACGTACCAGATCATGTGATCCAGCCATGTGAAGTTTATTTCACAGCCTGGGCAGGGGCATTTGAGAAATGGCCTACCGACATTCCAGACCTTCTTCAGCTTCAGCAGGTCTGTGGGGAATTTTTGGATCCCTTTCTGGTGCAGCAGCAGCCTTTGGGAGCATTTGCCATTTTCAAGGCTTGAAATCGGAGGAAAATCCGCATCAAGTCCAGTTCTTCCAGCAGGGAAGTATATGGTGCCATTCTGGGCAGCGGTACGACAGTTGTCAATGTCGGCATCAGTTAGGCCAGCAAGAGCCATGTATGCATCGACACTGATTGGTGCAGTGTAGTTGAACGTGTCCAATTTCCACAGTCGGTTATGGACACGCTGCACTGCTTTCTCCGTCCAGGTACTCGATGCCAACGGGAGGAAGGGACTGCTCTTCACAAACTTGTGGCTGGTGTCCCTAGTGGAAGTGGTGATGTCGATATGGGCAGCCTCTCTTCTTATGGCTTCCTTTCGTTTGAAGTACTCTAGCTCGGCAGGCGTAAGGTCGATGCTGCTGATGTAGATGTCGGTGAAGGTGTCAGCAGTATCGTTGGTGGAGACCTGGCCAACGGTGTCTAGATGCGACGTGTCATAGCCATGAAGGTCAACGATGACTTTCTGGGCCTTCGCGACGATGAGGTTGAGTTCTCTATTCTCAATTGCGGCCTGCTTGCAAACTTCCACAATGTTGGAGGCCAACTCCTTGATCTTGTCAGACAACTCCTGGGGTCTGGTCTTCATGACAGCGAGTAGTGATGCCCAGTCACTGAAGGACATGTTCTCTATCAAGAAGGGTGCTTGCCCATTTGTAGCATCATGCACTTGGAGCAGTACATCGGCAGGTATAGCCAGCATGGCTATTTGACAGTGTACGATGGGCGGTTTGAGCATGGAGAACGGTCTAATACTGGTGACCAGTTCAGGGTGACAGCCCATTAGAATACTGTCTTGGTCCTGCACACGTAACATGCGAGTCACGAGGTTAGTACTACTGACGTAATGTGTGAGCAAGAAAGGCAGTGCCAAGCCTGGCAAGGGAACGAATATTATTTTATTTTTTAATTATTTTATTTTATAAGGCAGGATTATGGTTGTATATGTAAAGAGCGTTATCGGTCAGGTTTAAGGTATAGGTTGGGGTTCTTTCTGTAGGGTGTTATGGACATTCAGCGGGTTGTTTTTATGGGGGGTAGTACGGGGCCCGGGCGGTAATCCTGTGTTGTATCATAGGTTTAAATTTATTATGTCACCATATTTTAGGGAGAAGTTATTGAAGTATAGTTTATTAGGGAGTATTGTTATCGGTATTGTCGGGGTCCAAAATCAAGCATATTAGAGTCTCGGCGGAGTAGTGATCCGAAGGGTGTGAGGCACATTTTCATAGAGCATTAGCGGTGACTACGATTCGGGGGACGCAATTGCAGCTAGGGGGGTTCTTTAAGTAGATGTGGTACCGAGGGGTAATTTTTGGTTGTATGGTTCGATATGGGAACATGGTTATTAGTATGCTGAGGCCGGTGACCGCTAGGGGTATGGTGCAAGGGATGAAGGATGCTTTATATAGTGCAGTACAGATCAAGCCCACGAAGCAAAGCTGTGTGCAACACGGTGGACACAGCAAGGGTGTCGTACATTGTTGTGTTGCTACGCAAGCATAGAGTGTTTTGAAGGTACTTTCATTCAGTCCGAGGAGTTGGAAGGTGCAGGTAGAAACGAAGCAGAGCAGGAAGCAAAGTCGGGTCAGGAAAGGTGGGGAGAAGGAGGCAAGAGAATTGGGAAGGGGGAAGGCAAATTTGTGCAGATTTCCTTGACGTCCATTGGGCTAAAGTTAGGGAGGGTGCTTTGTACGCCAAGGCGTTTGGATAGTGCAAGATGGAGTTTGTTACTGTTTTTCATGGATTGGTGCATCAGGATACAGTTATGGTGGTGGAGCTTCAGCATCTTCGCGATAGTCAGAAGGGAGGAGAGCGGTGGGGTAAGGCTCCAGAAGGTCTCCCGGACCTATGATGTGAGCGTGAATGGTCGTATCATGATACGTGTGAGGGCAGAATCTAGCTATCTTCAGTGGTCATTAGTGTCCATTGGTTTTGAGTTGGAGCGGTTTGGAGAGGGGGTGTCTATTGACGAGCAGGCAGGGGATGAGCGCATACTGCGGGGTATACTGGAGGTTATAGTTACGGTGATCGCGGCTGAACATCGGTCTTATATTGTTGATTGTGCGGTTTGGCGAGCATATGTAGGTGCCCCCTTCGCCTCACGTGAAGTAAGCGGTATGATATAGGAATATTCTTGGGGACGCTGAGGCAACGCATGGTATGGCACGTGGCAAGCATCATGGGAACGTTTGTGGGGGCGGTGCGACATTCGCGAGATTATTGTTACAGTGATCGCGGTTGTTAATCGGTATTATTTTGTTGATTGTGTGGTTTGGCGAGCATATGTAGTTGCTCCCCTCGTTTCTCGTAAAGTACGCGGTATGATACAGGAATATCTTTGGGGGCGCTGAGGCTACGCATGGTATGGAATGTGGTAAGCATCACAGGAAAGATCATGGGGGCAGTACGACTCTCCTGAGGATCATCGGGAATTGTGAGCAACTTTTAATTGTACGATTATAAATCAGGCGAGACGTAGAGGATCGGTGTGATTTAGAGGGGAGAAATTATAGAGATGGAAAACATGGAGAGAGTGTGTAAGCGGGTTGGGGGAGGTGTTGGGGTCAAGGGTTGTTTAGTGTGGGGAAAGAGACGGCGAGAGAGAGAGAGAGAGAGAGAGAGAGAGAGAGAGAGAGAGAGAGAGAGAGAGAGAGAGAGAGAGAGAGAGAGAGAGAAGGTAAGGGAGAGCGGAGGGGTGTATGCCTAGTATGTCGTAAATATTTAGCGTGTCATTTCATGTACCTTTTTAGCGTATTGTTTTGGAATGAAAGGGGGAAGGGGTAAGGGGGAGCATTTTCTTGCAGGGGTGTTTTTGTTCTATGTGTATATGAGTGTGTGCGATGTAGATATATGATAGCAAGGAACTCGTTTTGTTTTCCGGTAGTCCTCTACATCCTTCAGCCTATAAGGCAGTAAAGATCTACCACATTTATGCATAGCTCATCAGGGGGTTGTCTTGGCATGGTTACGCAGATTACAATATGCTTGAGTATGCATGTGTGGACCGGATGTGGTGTATACTGCCAGAATAATTTTCACCACATGCCACGTGTTCATGGAAAACAAACATCCGTCAGTGCGTTGTGCGGGTTATCAACCATTAGACAAAGGTTTACCTAAAAGTCATGATTAGATATCCACGAAATCGTTCAAGGAATTATAAGGTGCAGGCAGAACCGATGCATCTGCGTCGTGTATAGAATAGCTTATACCCTTCTGGATTAACACCAGCGTACCGAAATCAGATACTAATGCTAGTAAGTATACGGGAAGCGATCTTTTCTCGTTTCTTCATGATCTGACCTCACCATGGCCATACCGGTATTTGTCGCAAACATGATACGAAAAATATGCATAACTTTGCGCCATCTAATTTACATGTGATAACACCATCTTGTTTTAACAAATATGTCCAAGCAAGTAAAGGGGTGGTTTTGAGCGAGGGTTTGTCTACCGAAGCAAATACTTCAAGCAACAGAGTTCATGGTCTTGCGACTTGTCCAGATCTTCGCCAGAGTACCGAAAGCACAAATACACATACCTACGTTTGTAAATATAAGGGAAGCGATCTATTCTCGTTCCTTCGTGATCGGACCACACCAATGGCCATACCGACGTTTGTCGTATAGCAGATATGAGAAAACAAAAACAAAAAAACATCTGCAAAAACTTTGCAGCGTCTAATTTATGTATGATGACTCCGTCACGTTTTAACAATTATGTCCTGCAGGGGAGGTCCCGAACATGTAAGGGGTGGTTTAGAGCAGGGGTCTGTCCACTCCATAAGATACTTAAAAAGTCAAAGGAGATACGTGGGAGAGGTGTAAGGGCGATCAGGTGCAACGGCTTGTTTAGAGAGCCAGATATGCAGATATTATTTGTTGTAGGCCAATAAGAGTTTTTTTTCAGTAAGCGATTAATATAGCAGGCAATTTATGAGTCATAACTAATCATGTAATTAAATTGCATATTTTTTTGTTACTAATGTACCCGTAGCGTTGCGGATATCATCCCGTCATCTTTTGCTAAGTTTCTGATCAGTTGCTCAGCTTAATCTTAATGCACATCAATTTGCTACATTATAAGCACATGTGGTTGCCACAGCTAACCGCTATTGGGTGGGTATCTGGAACGTTGTGCGTAGTGTAGCTAATTAACTCGCCAGTAACAAAGATATTTTTGGTGGTCATCATGCAGTTTATGAACCAGTTGTCGGGCCCAATAGCAAGTGCAGATAGCATATTTTACATATGAATTCGATCGGGGGTAGATAGTGTATAAGCAGTAGAGTAATGCGTGCATCACTTAGACCATCCCGATCAGGTAAGGTAGGGTCGATGTCGGAAGATCCGGTGGAAGTGATGGCGATAAGAGAGCAGGAGGAGAGACTTTTTAGCAAGGCAACGATCCAGTCAAGAACCAGAGGCAGGAAGGTGGAGGCGAGCGGGATGGTCATTTAGGAGTGAGGAAGAACATTATGGGAAATGGAGGGGAAGGAGAGGCGGGGCTCGGAGGGGCACGTGCGTGGGCAAAGAAGGGCGGTTGCTGTTTAGGGGAAAGGTTGTAAGATTAAATCTGTTTAGTAGAACGTATGTAGGATGAGGATGTCATGGCCTTTCGCATATCGCGCAGATAGCCTTTGTATACTAACAAGGCGCAAAAGCATGTTGTACTGTATTTCGAGGTACCAGTCTCTTTCGGACGAGATTCTCCCGTAGCCATCCTTACTTATCAAGTCCACAAAACAAGCCTCAACTTGATTAGCCGAGCTCCATGGATATGATTAATCGATCATCTATTAACCAATAAACGCAGCCGAATGACAACTTATCCGAGGTTAAACACTAAGTTAATGGGGCGAACATTTTTACTCAGAAATTGAACAGCCATTCAGGCGTACATTCGTATTATTTGCACGATTTGAGAGTAGTCCATACTTATACGTATCAGGCCGGTAGGTGGTAAGGCAACGAAGCAATCAACAAAAACTTCGTTGGTCATACAGTCGTATAGTAAACTAGAAACCTATCAATTATAACAGCCCATCAACCTCAAGAGTAAGATGTGAGAAAGGTACAACCAACCGGTGCAGTGAACATATAGAACAGACATCATCGTCCCAAACTGTGGTCAGTCAATCCATCAAGCAACAACCAAGGCGAGGGTCATAAGCACAACAGGACATGTTACCATTCGTTAATGGTGTGTCCTCTTTGATGAAGTAATTAATCGACAGCGCATCAGGGCAAGCATACACGATTTTGAAAAAGAGTTATGTTGATCTACTAAACAAGGGGTCACGGTGATACAGGGAGGTGCATTACGCATGCTGGTGAACAATGCGGGTGGTTTCACGGTGTGCGGTATAAGGTTAAGGGGTAGCGAGGAAGATATAGTGATAAGATTTAAATTGGCTGATCATAAAAGCTCATAGTAATGAGTTTTGGATGTAAAGCTATAGGGTATAATCGTGGAGGTCTGCGGTTGTGGATAGAATGTCCTAAGTACAAACAAAGAATATTGGTCTCTTAGTGTGGGATTCAGCCATTTGCCGGGTGAGTGGAAGGAATATTGTGGAGTTGGTGTATGATGTCAGTGCAACCCCTATGGGCTTAGGCAAGTTATCATCGCATTTACCGGTAGCGCTAGGCGAGCCAGCAACAATGTTAATCTAACAAATTGGTGTTGAGAAACGGCGACTCTGAAAGCAATGCAGCAGGTTCGAAAAAAAAAACAGAAATATGTAACGACAGACAAAATGAGAAAGAAGAAATAAAAAAGGGGGGAAATTGCATGGGCATTTTTATCGGGGTCGGGGTTAGCAATCTTCTAGCATAGTTAATTACCATTCGAGGGTAATACCGGAATATTGAATTGTTTACTAATGAGATGTATTTGTAAACCAGCGAGGATAAGGAGTCCTGATCTTCCAGAGATTTTTACTAAGATTTTTTTATATATAAAATGAGTGTACATGAACGATTCGTACGGGGTTACGCCATCACCGGGTCGGAAAGTTGAGGCGTCATATGTGGCGGGGGTTGGGTTGTGGCGAAAGTCATGAAAATGGAGTGGCAGCGGGACGAGAAATTGCGGTAGTTTTAGCGCAGGTGGTGGTCCTGGGTCGCTAGGTTGTACGCAAGCAAAGTGTGAGCGCAACTTGTAATAGTGTGAAGGTTAGTAGCAACAAAAGGCAGATAGTTGTAGGATTAGGTGGGCGATACTTAGTGGTGACATCTAGTTGGAGTAAGTGCGTGGTGCATCCTGCGCAAAGTTAAGGGTTAAAGTCTCTCTGTGGGGGAGTCTACCCCCAACTTGGCGACTGGATCTAAACATTCGGGTGTGTGTGCGATGGGTGTGTAAAAACACGGCCATCCCATGCAGAATGGGAAAGAGACGGAAGATTTAGTGATAGGAAGGTATCACGCAATCAGATAGTCTCCGTGTAAGGAGAGCAACASCACAATGCACCATGGGGGAGGTGGGTGGGGGGAAGGAGGAGATAGGGAGCARTTAGTATGTTAGCAGGGTTAGAATCGGCAAGATTAGGAAGCCRAAGGGGGGGTGCACGCCCTGAAGCGCGCTTTTCGCCGCATAGCACCCATAGCGGCTCATCAGAGGGGTAAGCTTAGTAATGCTCCAGTTAGGAAGGGGGAGGGGTATGCGGATGGGGTGGCAGGGGGATGTATGGGACARCAGCATAGGGATTTGATGGAGTCAAGAGATCGTACCTGAGCATTCATGGCCGGTGTTGTCGGAGGATCAGATGCCGCCATTGCCCGGTAGCGCGAGCTTGTTAAYTGGTGGCAGCAGTGTAAGCACGACACTCAGAGCACAGTGAATCTCCGATCTCAGGGGAAGTTTGTGATCAGCCTAGCTCAAGCACAGAGATCGTGTGATAGTGCTCGTAGCAGGAGAGGTAGGAGTAGACTWGTTGAGTAGTCGCTGGTGCATAACCTCGCATGTCGTGGAGGTAAGCGTGGGAGTGATCACTAAAGCAGGTACGTACTGCATCGTAGGAGAGTGTAGGCAAAAGCAGTGAGGAAGGCTCAAGAGGAGAGTAGTGTGGAGGTGCGAGTGGTATACATAGTATGGGCGGCCAGTTGGGAGCTGGGCRAGGGGRTGAGTGGTATAGAGGCACGCGGTGGGTATGCATGGTTGCAGTTCAGTGTTCTGTAATGTCGGAATGTCAGGGCGCGAGTTGGCAGAGGGTAACGAGTGGGTWTGCGTGGGAGGAGCGATCTTGCGTCGATGAGCATGTGCACACGGCCTATGGGCGAGTATTCTCCGTGTGTAGTCGCTATAGTACGTTCTGTATTTTTTGCAATGTCCGAGCGTTTGTTTTTTGGATTTTGTCACGATCGTTGCGATCTGGTTATGGTTGTGGAGGCGTTTGCGTTGTGTAGGTCGTAGTGACCGGGAGGTTTTTGTCTTGGTATGGCGGTGTCGTTTTGTTTAGCGCGCCGGAAGCGTGACGTCATGTTTTTCTATGTTTGTCGTTTGGCAAGGTGCGAAATTTAGCGATGTAAGGCATATTACCGCGTTAAGAATTTGAGGGGTTCGGGGTTTAATAGAGAACCTGTGCTGTGTTCCAAGGTCACATAACGGAATCATGAGGGTGTGGTACGCACAACTTGAAAATATCATGGGGTGCGATCCAGTTTACCTAGTAAGGCATTAGGTGTGGGCCGCTGGGGGGTGTAACGGCAGAGTTGCAAGGCCGGGGTAGGTGTATGTGCAGCAATTGCACGTATAAGTGGGGGGGTCGCCTCCCCCCGCGAACACACACACACACACACACACACATATATAATAAAATAATAATAATAATAATAAAAATAATAATAATAATAATAAGAATGATAACAGTCATTACAATACTAATAATTTTATAGACAAAAAGTGAAATATAAAAAAAAACTAAAAAATTATTAGTAATTAAAAAGATAAATAATTAGTACGAATACATATGTACACACACACATATACTCACAACATTTGGATCTATAAAATATAATTATAAAACAAGACGCACACGCACTTATTCACACACACACACACACACACACACATACAAGAGTACCCAAAAATACAGATCAATACCATAAATAAACACACACGCGCACAAAACTAACACAGACTTACAAACCCACATAATGTAACATACACGGACACCCCCGGACAACAAATAGCATAGGAAAAATAAATATAGGTCTTGGCACTGAAAAGCCAACCCCCAATAAAACAAGTAGAAGTCTCCAACCCCCCCAAAAAATAAAAGAAGTTTAAGCCCCCACTCACACGAACCAATGAGAACTAGTGGAATAAAACGGCTACTAGTAAGTACACTGACACTAAGTCAAAAATCATGAACCGATACACCCCCTTACGAAAATAAAAACGTGCAAACTCATAAACGAACAAGAATACCCCCTGGTAGTAAAAGGTACACTAGCTTACACACAAGAATACCCTCTCCCTAAGAAGAAACAAATACAGGCCATTTTGCACTGGAACGCCAACCCCAATAAAACAAATTAAAAGGCCTCCACCACCAAAAAATTAACACACGAACCAATGAGAACTCATGGGATAAAACAACTACAAGTAAGTACACTGGCGCTAAATCTGAAATCATGAACCGATACACCCCCTTACGAAAATAAAAAACGCTTACTTATAAAATGACAAAAAGTCCAAGAAAAACAAACTGCAAACACGAGCACACACTAGCGTTTTGCTCGTATACAGCGAACCACGCCATGACCCGAACAAAAAAACAGACATCAAGAAGACTGACTACGAAAACGATAAAAAGCGGACGAAACCACTAACAAACAAACAAGAAATCCCGCCTTGCCAATTTGCACGGACTGTCTACTACAGACCCCCTGTATGAACAATAATCACAAAATCGCACATGCTAACCCCAATCTAACCAGACACATTGATGACCTATCATACCCCACATACATAATACAGCATGAGGTACCCCCCCAGCCAACATCAGACACTAAGAAAACGCACAGGCTGTATAGACGTGCAGAACGTCACACACAACCAATACTCCCACCCAAATTACTAACCCACAGACCCACGGGACACTCACCACCGACATTTATACACAAAGTAAGCACTGAACTCATCCTCTTTTGTAAGGCAAGTCTATGCCCTGGTAAGCGCTCACGGACCTGGCATCGTTGCAAGACTCCGGTACCTCACTCTGAGTTAGCGGTCCGCAGCATCTGCTGCAGACCTTGTGCAAACTTCTTCCTCCCACTCCATTCACTAGCCGGCAAGGCTAAACCCAGACACACAACGTGTCCAAGGTATAGCCGAGGCCTGGCACTGCGTTCTGACTCCGCAGACATACATCAACTGCCGGATACCGTGCCAACACAATCCACCGACGATGGCGGCTGCAGCCTCAGATGGACACGTCACTGACGCAGAGATCAACGCACACGCGGTAAACATCACTTGCATGCCTTCAACCTCCACCCCGTACCCAATGATGCCATCTCAATATGCTCCCTCGACCCCCAATTAAATGATTCCTTGCTAAAAATATCACGCCTCTGTCATCCACCTCCCACCGGCCCAACATCTGACTCCTTGCCTACTCTCCTACCCCCTCTTAGGCTCCAGTCCCCCCATACACAGTCCATCCTCTAGATCTCTCTCAAGCTACTATGGTCGCCCCTACTCCACTGGTAATTGGTCCTGTTGATGTAGAAGGCCTACCTAAAAATATAGCCTATCTTACCCTCTGATGAGCCGTTTGGCGCAAAAGGCGAAAAGCGCTTCAGGGACGCGCCACCCTCCTTCCTCGAATCTGGAAATTGGTCCTGTCGAAGAAGGTTCTCCTCCTCTCTCTCCTACCTCCTTCTTCCTACTGTCCCCCTTCCCCCACTCCTCCATACCTTCCCCCTCTCTCTCTCTCGCTCCCCCCCTGTGAATGGTAAATGGCATGGTGATAATAGGAGAATGTGAGCAATGGCTGTAAGTGTACAATGGTGATCCTTACGATTAGATAGCATGATGCTTTGCTTGCTTTGTGACATTGCATGCTATACGTTTCAATACTGTTCCTGGATTGGCCAGGTTGTGCAATTGCTTTGCAATTTATCTCATAAAACACACACACACACACACACACACACACACA
>BFEA01000310.1:1232376-1235526 GCA_003427395.1 Chara braunii | reverse complement strand
TTTTTTTTGGCCCCCAAATCACCGTCATACGGCTGTCGTCCGTATGCCCGTACGGCTGTCCGTCCGTCCATACGCACGGGCTGTACGGAGACCCCCCCTACGACGTACGGGGACGACACTGCTTCTTGCCCCCTCTAGTTGCGAACAAATACAAAGGTTTTTGCGATGGGCGCTATTTAATATTTTTCCCAGTTTTTCCCCAGTTTCTAGCCTAAGGGTATAGTGGTAGAATGCACTGATGCAGCACTCACAATGTCATTGTGAGCCACCATCGCTACTAGTCCATCTGCTTGGAGACCAGTCTCCATCCTGAGATAGAACCGCATGGGCAATGCAACGACGACTGACTTCATCGCAATGTGTGCCACATAGTGCACACACACAGAGGAGAACAGACACGTCCAATTCAGACACCCGGCCTTCCTCAGGGAGATTAGACCAGGGGCCATCATGCTAATCTCCTCCTCTGCACAATCTTTCCTATCTGCCCAATTCAGACACCCGGCCTTCCTCAGGAAGATTAGACCAGGGGCCATCATGCTAATCTCCTCTGTACAATCTTTCCTATTTGCAAAGCATGTACCAAAAGGCATTGTCAACTTTTTCCCGATCTTTTAAGGCCTGCGAGCCCTACTAGGGGTCTAGGGGTTGTGATAGGAGCAGCCCACCTAGGGGTAGTAAGCCACGCTGGTCGCTCCATCTATTAGTGGGGAGCTGCACCTGCTGGAAACCGGGTCCAGCCTCCCATTAACAATTATAATGATTGCAAAGGAGAACAACCGGGGTCAAGCTTCCCAGCATAAACCCACTACCAATCTTGGGGTTTCTCTCCGGGGAGGCACCGGAGGGCCTGGTTGCACTGCGGGGTGAAGTCAGTATCACCTGCGGTCATGACTGCGGGGCCACTGACCGCATGCGGTCGGGATCACGGCCCCGGGGCCCGACCACGTGCGGTCAAGTGCGGCCGCAAACCCTCGACATTTTTAATTCCTAGGAAACTGGGTGAAAAAAAAAACAAAAAACTTGGAGTTGTAGGGTTTGAAACTCCCTACATCCCCATATATATTTGTGATTTTGAAAAAATAGAAGACGAAAAACAACAGTATTAAAATCACAAGAACCATAATAAAACAAATGGAGCTTTGTTTTCCATTTTTTTCTGATTGCTGGTGGGATAAACAGGGTGCACATGTTTCTTTGATTCTTTTTTCTGATTGACTGATTGATTGATTGATCACAAAAAAAAAACAAAAAATAAAGAATGTGTGTGTTTGTGTTTATGTGTGCGCGTGTGTGTGTATGACACTGTATGTGTGTGTGTGTGTGTGTGTGTGACACTGTGTGTGTTTGTGTGTGTGTGTATGTGTGTGTCACAGTGTGTGTGTGTGTGTGTGTGTGTGTGTGTGTGTGTATGTGTGTAGTGCGTGTGCAGAACACGGCTACCCCGTATACAATGGGGAACCAGACCATGCATCTGTCCCATCGTAAAATAGCGCCAAGTTAGCAGCAGGCATTAACATAAATCGGGTGAAGAGAAGAAGAATTTTAACTAGTCATCAACTCCATATCAGGACGATGCATGTTAGTTTTGAGGGATTAACTTGGGGGGAGCAGATTAGAAGTTAGGCCGAGGCTAGAGATGGCTGTTGAAGACAGCACATAGAGGGGGTGCACGCCCTGAAGCGCACTTTTCGCTGCTTAGCACCCATAGCAGCTCATCAGAGGGACAGCCTCTGGCTCCCATTAGGTAATAGTAATGCTATGTTAGAGTATACGACAGTTTAGACTCACAGAAGGACAAGGTTAATTGTATTACCTGAAGTTGGAACGTTTGCGAAAAAGATGCATCTTCGACGGTAGCCATTGCCTCGGGAAGGTCTTGTCTTACCGCCGCCCGATCGAATACAGCTCTTTAACACGCAGCCTGAGCGAGTGTTAGCTTCCGGGCCGCAAACGCTCAATTAGTGAGTGTCTGGTCGTATAGGCGAGCTTGAGGATCTGCTCGTGTTTTTGCAGAGGAGGGAGGGGGAAGAAGTAGAGGAGGATGGAATATCTTGAAAGCAAGGGCATGCGGCAGCCGGTGGTACAGGCTCGCTGTGTAGAATCCGATCGCTCGTATGCATATTTAACAAGGATGGAGTTGCTTGTGTTTGCCATAATGTATTTTTATTGTTCGGGTATCTGCTTGCGAGGGGATAGCGCCGTAGCAGTAGTATGGTATGCTTCGTCCAGGTGGGTTATTCAGTAGGGGTTTGAGAGTAGAAAGGCAGGGTATGGGTGTCCATGAGTTTTGCCGATAGGTCGTGTATGTGTGTGTAAAGACGTGGTGGGTATGGAAATTGTGGTTTTAATTTTATGTGGGTGTTGTAACATTTTCGTTGGCTTGGGTGTTCTTCAGGTTTTAGCGCACATGCCATGCTTCTTTTTGTCTTGATTCCATGCGCCAAGCTTAGGGGAGTAGGCACGCTCGTAGGTAGCTTGCGGTGGTAATCGCAATCCCAGAGCGATTAATAGTCGTTTGGTGTGTCGGTTATGCATGCGGCTATGGCATATGTGATGTTTTTGTTTTATAGAGAAGTTGTCTTTTGGCCAGCTTTTTTGGAGATGATTTGTCTGTATCGCTTTGCTCAGAGTCGTGAAGGGCAGAACATTGGAAGGTTATACCTTTTTTATTTTTGCCGCGGGAGTGGAGTAGTTTGATATGTTTCAGCTTTTTTTTCTGCAGGGTTATTTTTAAACTAGTCACATAACCTTTTTCGTGCGTGTGGGACTTTGCGTTTATTTAGTTTGTGGTATTGCTGGCTTGGTAGAGAGTGGAGTGAGTCGTCTTACTTAATATCCAAGGTTATGATTTGCTTATATGGTTGTCGCTTGGGGAGGAAATTCAAGGGGAGGTGGGGAAAGGACAATTTTAAAAGATCCGAGGTTATGATTTGCTTATGTGGTTGTCTCTTGGGGATTTGCTTATATGGTTGTCGCTTAATTAATATCCGAGGTTATGATTTGCAGAACCCCCTCTCCCCTCGGCCGCGGCGGCCCGTGGCAGACCGCGGCCTCACGGCCGTAGCCGCAGCCTGTGGTCGTGGCCGTGGTGACCTCGGCCGCGGGGGATTCGTAGCTTATCATTATGCAAAGGAAAATTTCCAGTGG
>BFEA01000310.1:1224876-1229876 GCA_003427395.1 Chara braunii | reverse complement strand
TTCTTTTCTTATTTCTTTCTTTCTTTCTTTTTTTCTTTTTCTTTTCTTCTTTTTTTCTTTTTTCTTTTTTTCTTTTTACCCTTCTCTTTTTTTCCCTGAGCGGCCCAAAAAAAACGGGACATGCCACCCTGGACCGTCACAAGAAAAAAGGAAAAATGAATCCAAACACGAGGTTCGTGGACTGCCACCTGCGGATATGACCCCATGCGGCGCATGCTTTGCCTTTCTTGAGGTACGTGAATACCACGCTTATGCCCTGTCCCTTGTGGCCGCACGACACGGCACCTTTCCGAAAAAACCGTGAGCGCCAACCTGAAAACTTCGAGCGCCGGGATGCGAAATAGCCCGCCTAACCATCGGCACTTCCCTGAGCGGGCTGGTCCCACTGATGGGTAAAGCACTCTACGGATGGACACGGTGAGCCAACACACACTATGCTGCCTACGTAAGCAGGGCACGGACCATCACTATTCACAAGACATGTGTTGTGTACGGGCCTGGTTGGAAGCTCGAGCGGAACGAGTAGCATCGCGCTTACCGCGGGTAGCTACCACGGAGTAGGGGAGTTGGCGTTGGGACAATTCCAGTGGAGTGGTGTACAGTGGATTGGGTGGTGTTGGCCTGTGCGGGTGTGCGGAGAGGCGGTGATCTCCTCCTGTTTTCGTCAGAGCGACCTACGAGCGGCGATGGACTTCTCGGTGGATCCGGACTACATCCGGGAGCAGCCACAGCCGGAGGACGCGGTATACTTCGGACCGGGCGATTCCATTGCCAAACTTTGTGTCATCCTAGTATAGGCGGTCATGCCCCCCTCCCTGGAATTGAACGCCTCTCTCCTCCCCCCATCTGTCTCGATCTCTGCGTCTATCCCCCTGCGCCGACCCCACGCTGCTTCATCCTCCTCCTCCAGCTCACCCCCTTCTATTCTTCCACGCATGGATAAGGATAGGGAGGCACGGGATGCTCCTCATCTTCGGTTGGCGGATGGCAGGGTGGATACTTGGGAAATAGTTGCATTTTGTTTTGCGGCCTTCCTAGCGTTGCTTGCTCTTCTGGAATTTTTGTTCTTCATCTACTCCCTCCCTGTGCAACCCCCTCCAACGCATACCCGGACTGATTGTGTTTGCAGGTTACCCCTCTGATGAATCGCGTGGCGAGCGATGAAAAGCGCTTCAGGGACAGCCACCCCCTCCTGCATGTGTGTAGATTGGCAGCAACTAGCTTGCACTTTCACGCTTTGGCTGGACTGTGAGGCATGCACTGTATCTTCCCGCCCCCCTACCTTCTATGGGAGAACTTGGTGGTAGTAGGTAATGTTCTCAGTCTGGCGTTACTATGGCCCTTTCGACCATAAATTGTGCTACTGGATGAAGGGATGATGACATGCGGGATGCGTGATCTTGAAAAACAAATTTTGACATTCAGTTTTGGCATATGCTATGGTGTCCTAAATTTAGTGTCCTCCTTTTTCCTTTTTTTCTCCCCTTTTTTTTCTTTTTTCTTCCCTTTTTTCTTTCTTTTTCCTTTTTTCTTTTTTCTTTTTTTGCTTATTCCTTGTTCTTTCGTCTTTCTTTGTTTCTTTCTCCTTTTTTCCTCGTTGATTATGGGACTCCTCGTGGAATGATCGACCGCCTGGAATAATGGATGTTTGAGTTTCAGATGGTCACCACGAGCCCCCATGAGATGTATGATGATAGATGCATGTATATGGATCTATATATATACATATATATCGTCACAAACAGAACTGCCCGGTAAACCGTAGGCAGAGAGAGAGAAGAGGACAACAAACGAGGGGCTGTATGTATACATATATATATATGCATATCTATTTGACGATATATACATATGTATATATATATACATATATACAGGGTCACCATCCCGTACGTACGGAGGTCCCCAGGCAGACCTCCGTACGTATGGGCGTTCGGGGTCCCGTACGGGGTCCGAACCCGACGGCGTTCGGCCCCCGCCAAAAATTCTTTCGGGGCCTAAAAATAAATAATTTTTTCTGAATTTTTTTTGTGAGTTCTCTATGAAGTGCGGTACATGCCTGTAAATTTTCAAGTCATTTGGCTAAGCCAAATGAGAATTAAAAATCGCCAACGATGGCGGTGTCAAAACGTGCTCTCCCACGTATTTTTTCACTTGTTACTTTTTGTTTTCACTTTAGTTCGGGGTCTAAACAATTTTATTATTTTTTGAAACTTTTTTAGTGGGTTTTGTTTTATGTGAAGTACACATCTGTAAAGTTTCAGGGAATTTAGCTATGCCAAAAAAAAATGAAAAATCGCCAAAGATGGCGGTGTCGAAAACATGCTGGTGCACTCACTTAATTTAATTCTCTTTTTATTTTTATTTATTTTTATTATTAGTATTTGTTTTCCGTATTTTATTTTTATTTCAAATTTGGTAAGGAATTCGTATGTAATGCTCAGGCAAATCTTGTTTCATTTATTTTTCTCCATAACATATCTTTTTTTCAGATTTTTTTGATGACTTGTTTTTTTTTTTGTTTTTTTTTTTGGGTCCACGTTCGGCCTGAATTGCCGAACGCATCCCCAAGGGGTCCCATACGTTCGGGTGTTTGGGTTCAGGCGTTCGGCCCGTCCCGAACACCGGCAACCCTGCATATATATATACATATATATATGCCTACGGTTTACCGGGCAGTTCTATTTGACGATATATATGCGTACCAATTCGTGTATATGGGCATATACATATTAATCTTGGTTGTCACAAATTTGTGAGGGTATAAAGATATAGCCACCTACACCCTGCATACTGGTCAGTCCGCTCACCTCTGATTCCTTTGAAAGCTTTGACCCAGGGAAATGTGTCGCCCGACGCATACATCCCATCACAATGTATGATTGCAGATGCGATCGGCATGCGTGGGAGGTATGGGCCTGACGTACGATAGTACCTGGTTCGTAATGGTTTTGGAAAAAACAAAACCAAAATACTGCTCTCGTTTATCCTGCCCATTCCGCTCACCCTCTGTTTCGTGTTACCCTACGCATACGTCCCATCGCAATTATATGATAGCTTCTACGATCAGCTCGTGTGGGAAATATGGGTCGGGTATGCGATGCTAACCTGGTACGAGATCGTCTTGAGCAGAACAGGGCATGGATACTGCTCTCGTTTCTTTTACCCATGAAAAAGCGCACCTGGTCCCCCGGATACCGAAATCCGGGGATCGGATACCTTGCAAATGGCGATCTTGACCCATCAGATTCTCGAGTAGTATTGTGTGCATGCTCCCCATCTGTTCTCAATATCGTCAACGAGAGGGTCCCCTGTCCTTTTATAATCGCTGGATACTGTTCGGAACCGATATGACATCACTCTATTGATACATCGTGTTTGCCCCCATATGAGCATGAACGCCCTGCTGTCTGTGTTGTGCCGAGGTATTCCTCGGAGATTGGTGGCGTCAGATCCTGCGCCATATACACGTCTGAATGAAGTAACACACACATAACACACACACACACACACACACACACACACATACACACACACACACACACACACACACACTCACACTCAATCAATCAATCAGTCAATCAATCAATCAATCAATCAATCAATCAAACCTTTTTTTTGTCATTTGTTTTTAAATTTTGCATCTTTATTTTTTTAAAACACCTCATTTCCCTGCAAAAAACAAAAATCCAATTCTTAAAAAAATACAGGTCTACTCAGGGACCATATTTCTCATGATAAAAAATGCCAAAAAAAAATTCTTGCTTTTCTTCATTTTTTTTTTTTAATTTTGTTTAAATCGAATTTAGTGTTTGATTTTGTAAAAATCTTAAACAAATTTGGATTCCAAAAAAATATACATAGGAGCAGGGTCACCGGCGTTCGGGAGGGGCCGAACGCCCGAACCCGAACGCCCGAACGTACGGGACCCGTCCGCCTGGCGTTCAGCCCGAACGCGACGTTCGGCTGAGCGCTGCGCCCGCACAGATGTTTTTTTTTTTTTTATTTAAACAGAAGCGTGTTTGCGGAGGTCCCCCCCCCGCGCCTTTGCGGCTTTAAAAAGTGAAAAAAAAAATTCAAATTTCTCTCCCTCCCCCCGCACAATCAGCGAAGAAACCAACCTGCAGGCAGGGGAGAATAAGCCGGTGCTCTCGCATTTTCAGGGAGTGTTGCTCAGTCAATTTTTTAAGGGAGTGATCCTCACTCATCCATTGTTTGAAGAGTGTCAAATGTGAACATATTCATCCCCCAAAGCAAGCACAACAGCAGTATTAACAGCCCTTCTGTTATCCTCCAAGCACTGAAAACACTATGAGCATAGTACAGTATATGAACTTGACAAAAGCAAACACAGCAGAGGATGTGAGGGAGGGAGGGAGGGAGGGAGGGAGGGAGGGAGGGAGCGAGGGAGGGAGAGAAACCTGCAGGTAGGCAGGCAGAATAAGGCCAAGGTCAAGGGCAAGTCCTCTCTTGTGCATTTTTTTTTTGAGGGAGTGCTCCTCATTCATAGATGCAGAGGATGTGAACAACTTCACCCCCAGAGAAAACACACATACACACACACACACACACGCACAGAGAGAGTATAGTATTTAACAGCCCTGGTCCTTAACTCACTCAGAAATACAAGGAAGGAGCATATGAACTTCATTTGATATCTGTGTTGTCTTCCTCCAGCGATAAAAAAAAAAGTGGGCACGGGAGGCTCATCCCTTTTTCTTTTACCTTTTTTTTCCCTTTTCTTGTTTATTTCTTTTCTAATTTATTTCTTTTCTTATTTTTTCCCTTTCTTTTTTTTTTTCTTTTTTTTTTCCTTTTCTTGAGGCTGGATCCTAATCTGTATGAGTTTCCTACATTCTGCACAACTGCCACCGGTAGGCTGTAAAGTAATCTCTCGACTGGGAACCGATAAAACGGGAAAGGTCTCCAAAAAAAAAAAAAAAAAAAAAAACGGAGGACAGGGAAGCAGTGCAGGGAAGAAGAAGGAGAATAGTGAAAACAGT
>BFEA01000310.1:1179742-1191623 GCA_003427395.1 Chara braunii | reverse complement strand
GCGTCACCCTTCGCGGTTTGGCTGGGTCTGAACCTGAGGTTGTTCGACACCCCAACGCCTCCTCGAACGCCCGCTCGTACGGGGATGGTCCCTGGGCCTCCCGTACGTCCGGCCCTCTGACGCTGTATATGAGTGTAGGGTTTTTCAAGCCCTACACCCCCTGATTATTTATTTATTTTTTTGAGTATTTTTAGCGGTAAAACAAAATAATTAAAAATCCGGGCAGCGGAGTGGGCCTCCGAGGCCACGGCCGCGGCCGAGATTTCGGTCGCGGCGGCCCAAATGCCCGCGGCCTAGGCGGCAGGTGTCACATAGCGCGTGAGTGCCAACCAGCAGTGCAGCAGCGCTTGCGCGTGAGCAGCCAGCACCCGAATGCCGAATGCAGAGGCAGGCCCTTTGCTATATGGAAGTGGCCTGCCCGTGTTCTCTCCCAGGCTGCGCTGGGCCTTTCCTAAGAAGCTTCCAGTAGGCCCCGGTAGGCTGAGGCCCAGACCTTACAACTCAGGCCTAGGGCCTGTGGTGGTTGCATGCATGCAACTGCCTTTGGCCTGAGTTTGGTCCACGTATGTGTCTTGCCCAGGGCACCTCTCAGATATATTTGCAAAATGGTGGCCTGGGCCTGGGCGTCTCCAACCAACTGGCGCCGTGCAACTGTCTGAATTTCCCTAGTTGCGGGGCGGCCAAGAAAAAGGGGCCTAAGGGGCGTGTCGAGCCTGCCTTCACTTAGGGCGGCCGGCGCTGCTAAAAGGGCCCGCCAAGGGGCTCATCGGGGCGTATGCCTCGCATTCTCTCCTCCATACTTCGATAGTCCTCTGAGAAGTCTTAATCTTTGATAATTTGGCACTTCCCTTTCTGTAGTGACTTCTCATATTGTGAGATGACCTGAGGAGCGGTCTGCATTAGTTCCTCCCTTGTAAACCAGCGGTCCTCCTTTGGATCAGTGTGATGTCTGAACCGAACTCTATACTGCAGCTTCGGTTTCGGAGGACGTCCCCTGCCTTTGGGTCTTGGAACTGGCATCTCCCTGTGGTCAACAATGTCATCGATGTCGACCTCTCCATCCATGGTTGGGGGCAGCATCGAGCGTCGTGAGGGAAACTGATCTGTCTCTCAGAAAGGTGCAAGCTTGGAGGCATGGAATACAGGGTGAGTGCGTAAGTGACCCGGAATGCGGATGACATATGACGGCCCATCTGGTGCATTGCCAACCACATCCAGGACCTCCCATGGTCCAAAGTACTCAGGCATGAGCTTACGGGAGATACCGTGCTCTTGTCCGAGTTCCGAGGACTTAACCCAGAATCTCTCACCTACCTGAAACGTAGACGGGCTGCGGTGTTTGTTCTCAGACTCAATCACCGCTGCCTGTGCCTTATGCATCTGTTCAACAGCGTGCTGCATCAAGTGCTCATAACGGTAAGCAAACTCTGAAGTTCATGGTGCAGCAGAAGGTTGGTTCTCAAGTAGTAGGAAATCCAATGGCAGTCTAGGCTTAAAGGTCAATAAGAGGCTGTTCGGGCTCACTCCCGTAGATCTGTGTACTGCATTATTGTACAAGCTGGCGATGAGAGCAAGCTTCTCATCCAAGTCCACCTGATTGGGCTTAATATAATGGCTCAGCAGGTGTTGCACAGCGCGATTTAGCTGTTCGGCCTGTCCATTTGCCTCGAGATGGTTTCCTGATGTCATCTGCATGTGCGTACCCTGTTCTGCAGCTTCAGCTTTCCACAATTCGCTAGTGAAACGCACATCACAGTCACTGACTATAGACTTACGCAGTCCAAAATCTCTAACCCTGTTCTCCTTGAACAGTTTGATCACGTACTCGATCTTGGTTGTCGTTGGCATAGCCACTAACCTAACATACTTACTAAACCTATCCACAATGACGTAGATATAACGCATTCCACTCTTGTCGGTGACCAGTGTATCCATGAAGTCCATGGACAGACTCTCACCAGGCCTTTCCGAAATCGGAAGGGGCTTGAGCAGCCGAAGAGGGGCCTGAGTACGTGGCTTGTCACTCTGACATACCTGACAAGTCTCCAAGTACAGCTTCGCATCTTGCATCATCGTGGGCCACCAGAACCGCTGCAGCAGATTAGTTGCGGTCTTCTTGTACCCAAAATGGTCGGTGGCATCGGGAAGTTTTAAAACTTTATAGTGCGTCAACGCGTGCTTCAGATGTCTGAAAGCAGCCTCACACTCGTCTGTCCACTCCCACGGGGTGTCAAGGCGGGTCTAATCAGTCAAACGGGCAACCACTATGCTATAGTTCTTCACAAAAGTCCTATAGTAGCCTGTCATCCCTAAGAATGATCTCATCTCAGTCACAAACTGAGGACGTGGCCAATCACGAATGCTGGCCACCTTCGCGTCATCGGGCTTCAATCCCTCCGCGGGAATCTCATGACCCAAGTACAAGATACGGGTGCGGCCAAATTCGCACTTCTCACCGTTAATCTTGAACTTGTGCTGACGAAGGAGACTGAGTACTTTGTCTAAGTGCGCTACGTTCTCCTCGACAGTCCTACTAAAGATAAGTATGTCATCGAGGTACACGATGACAAACTTGTCCAAGTAGTCATGAAAGATATGATTCATTGCATGCTGAAAGGTGCCAGGAGCATTGCATAGGCCAAAAGGAATCACCACAAACTCGTACAGACCGTACCTGGTCTGAAATGTGGTTTTGTGTTGATCCTCAGGCGGAATTGCAATCTGATGGTACCCGGATTTCATATCTATCTTGCTGAACCGGCACCCTTGCACTCTATCCAACAAATCGTCGATGCGCGTTAGGGGCTCCCTATTCTTTACGGTGATGGCATTGAGGCCCCTATAGTCAATGCACATCCTTTGAGTGCCTCCCTTCTTAGGTACGAATAAGACTGGTGATCCATATGGAGAGACACTAGGCTGGATCCACCCCTTCTCTACGAGTTCCTTGAGTTGGCGGCGAAGCTCATCAAGCTCGCCTGGAGACATCTTATAGATCCTACCCTTTAGCGTACTAGACCCTGGGATAATCTCTATAGCGTGGACAACCTCCCTCTCAACAACCCCTTTTGGCTGTTCGAATAGATCAGCATACTTAGCAACTACTCCTCTATCTCCGGCGGCATTTTCACCGGCTCCCCTGCAGCAGTGACATAAACTAGATACATACCCTCCTCCGGATTTTGCTTATAATAATTGTAGAACGAGGCCGCACACATGCAACCGTGGGACTCGATCAGACTACTAGCCTTATACTTATGTAATCTGGCGGTTCCCCCATTTGGCAAAGTGTGTTTAACCACTTTTTGGTTCCAGTCGAATTGGGGTTGTGCCACGAAGAGGTAGTACATACCTAACAAGATATCCATGGGGAGATCATCGCTCACTGGGAACGAGACATGATGTCTCAGTTCCCCTCCCGCGTACGGGAACAAACACTCAATGTCCTAAAGGTAGTCATCAACTACCATGCGCTGTTTGTTGGCACAGGTCGACTCCACAGGTGGAGTCAGGCGCTGCAATCGCACCTGTAAGCGAAGTCTCTCAACGCACGCGCGACTGATAAAGTTTCTTGTCGAGAAAGTGTCGTAATAGGCCCCGGCCTTGCGACCGCCAATGACTACCTCGTTGACGAACATCTCTCCCTTAGGAGCTTTGACTAGTGTCGTCCAAGAAGTTAGTGGGTCTGACCTAGACCACTTATCCTCTAACTCCTCTAAAGACTCAAACACATTTATCGAACAGAGGGTCGATGGGTCTGAATGTGTTTGCGGGACGGCGGGGGAGTCTGTAGCTTCGGCCATCTCTCGCGAAAGTGAGAGTGTATCCACCACCGCGACCCTTGTAGGAACAACTACTATTCCTACTGACCCGACGTGTTTCCCAGAGCAGTGCCTGAAGTGCTGGCTACATTGCTTCCAACGGCAGAGGAGGATCCTACCGCTTGCCCCATAGTAGGCAGGATCTTCTTGGCAACCTTCTTGTTCCTGCACCTAAACTGGTTATGACCGTATTGGCCACAACGTACGCAAGCCTGCCGGTTGTACCGGTCTCTCCACTCGTCCTTTGTTAGACCCGCTTTTTCCCATGGAGGAGCATTGGGGTCAAATTGACTCCTAGACCGGGAGCCCCCTCGGCGTCTACCGGTCCCCTTACCTTTCTGCTGGGTAACGACAGCAACTACTCCACCCTCTGAAGTCTCGCTGCCTGCCTCTGCACCAACTCCCAACTGGGGGTCATCGTCTAACTCAATGATGGAACCATCGTTGTCAACAAACATAATTTGACCCTTAGCCTTCCAATTGGGAGGCAGTGTCGTCTTCCTACTGTCCACCGGTGGGTTGTGCCCATGTCCTATCTTGGCTTCAAGATTTAGGGCCTTCTTACTAAACGAGGCAAGAGTGTGGATGGTCATCATGGCTTCACTTGCCTACTGAGTTCTGATCTCTGTAGAGAGACATCTCAGATATGTGACAAGTAAAACCTGGGGGTCGTAACGCACGCCAGGGACACATAACAACCATTCTACGGCTTCGGTGGCATCCCTCACTGATTTGAACTTCCTAGAGTTCAGAGTTAGAAACCCATCAATGGCCCTCTGAGCCTCTTGTGGGTCATGCCACCTGTCCTCCACTAACAAGATGAAATCCTCCAACTTTTGGTTGGAAGCCCTGGCGCGGAGGTCATGACCATAGCCCTCTAACCGCACCTGACCGATTAACCATCTAGCTGCAGTCCCTTCTAGATAGGACGCAGCAACAAGCACCTCCTCGTGAGGCTCAGTCTTTTTACACCTTTCGTAGACTGGGACCATCTTCAACCACGTGTTGAGGTCCTCACCCTTCTTATTACCTGAGAAGGGTTTGGGAGCCGCGATGTCCGTCTTGGGAACCCACTGACATTGTCCCCGCAGTTGTCCCATTGGCTGTGGACCCTGTGGAACAGGCTGCTGCACCTATTGCGGCTGCGGTTGTACCCCTTGCTGCGGCACAGGTTGTGAGACAACAGGTTGCCCACTAGTGGCAACATGCGGCGGAGGTTGAGACATCACTGACTGTACAGGAATCTGCACACTGGGACCTGCTGCTAACCCTCCTGTTAGCGGCATGCCCAAGGAGAATGGCGATCGTTGACGGGGCAACATATGGGGGTACCCCAGTCACCTGCGGAACAAAAGTAGGAGGACGTACAACGGGCCAGGCGCCAGGCCCGGATGGTAATGGAGTTGCCTGCAGACGCCCAACCAGCAAGGCTAGACTGCTGAATGTCCTGGAGGATAGCAGTCTGATGGTCCTGCGTTTCTATTACTCCTAGCAGGTCCGTTCTAACTACTCCCACATCCGTATCCATGTTGGTCAGATTCATTCTCTCTAACTCACTAATGTCCGCCTCTCGTCTCTGCAACCTGGCTCTTCTTCTAATTATTCTATCTTTCTCCGTTTTTCTATCTCCTAATGCCTTAGTTGTGCCTCCTGCAGGGCTGCCTGCTGTATGGCGATGTCCTCGTTATTTTACGTCGCAGCAGGACGACGATCACAGCCAATCGGTTCCCCGGCCGGTGTTTATTTATAGACGCCCGGTACTCGTTTCTCCCATAGGGCTGGCCTGCCCTTCAGTAACCATCTAACAGCGCAACAAGCCGAACAAGGACAAGCAACAAAGCATGCATGCTCTACTCCCAGTGGGTTGGCATGGTAACCGTGACCCACTGCTTCGTCCAGGGCCCTTCAGAAGGCATCGCCTATCTTCTCCCAAATGCTCCACGTGAACATTGCCGACTCTCAAGGTTGAGCACACTCGACACCTCACAATGAGAGGACTCTCAAGATAGAACGCACATCCTCATGGTAAGAAGTGTTGGAGAGGGTAGATAAGGTTAAGAGCAATGTACCTCGAACAGCTGCCCCCAACCACAGAGATAATCTCACCAGATGACCTGATGGCGATTGAGATGACCAGTCACTGCATCGGCACAACCAGCATTGTCTCGTCGTTCAACCTCAGCATCAATCATCCACCAGATAGTTCTCATCACACTACAAACACCCAATATTTACACCATAGTCTTCCAGGCGATCCTCTCACCTCCTGGGTCGCCACACTTGTCTCCACCCTCCTCACTACACACCCCCTGCAGCCTCACTCACCAAGCAGACCGCATGTATGTACCGCACCAGGTAGAAGACATGCGCCAGATTAGCGCACCATACCACAGCTCCGATACCAAATTGCAAGGAAAATGAGCGATAGCAAACTTCAACAATCAGTAAGCATCATACACATGAGTCTAGATAGTCTTGACCTCGAACCAAAAGCAGAATTGCATCACGAGTTTCACCAAATAAGAACACAGCATGAGCTCACAAGTGACAATGCGGATATAGTCTCGTCATCATCAACCCAGAACCAATGTTGAACTCCTATCTGGTGCCCGGCGCCCAGACTACAAGTGGCAAATCCTATCTAGCCTACAGCTACAATGCAAATGATGACGACAACAGCTTCACCGAAGTACGAGCAGATATCGGTCAATGCCGAATGACTCAAGCACCAGGTATGTCTCCCGTATCACACACAACCTCGTTCCCCAACACATAGTATGCCACGTGCACCCAAGAACCACTGTGCGCGCATCCAGCGTACAGCAGTGCAGCCCGGCTATGGCTGCCCGCTCCAGCCCCGCTCGCCCGTGAGCGCGTGAGTGCCAGCCAGCAGCGCAGCAGCGCTTGCGCATGAGCAGCCAGCACCCGAATGCCGAATGGAGAGGCAGGCCCTTTGCTATATGGAAGTGGCCCGCCCGTGTTCTCTCCCAGGCTGCGCTGGGCCTTTCCCAAGAAGCTTCCAGTAGGCCCCGGTAGGCTGAGGCCCAGACCTCACAACTCAGGCCCAGGCAGGGCCTGTGGTGGTTGCATGCGCCCAACTGCCTTCGGCCTGAGTTCGGCCCACATATGTGTCTGGCCCAAGGCACCTTTCAGATACATTTGCAAAATGGTGGGCTGGGCCTGGGCGTCTCCAACCAACTGACACCGCGCAACTGTCTGAATTTCCCCAGTTGCAGGGTTGCCAAGAAAAAGGGGCCCAAGGGGCCTGTCGAGCCTGCCTTCACTTAGGGCGGCCGACGCTGCTAAAAGGGCCGCCAAGGGGTTCATCGGGGCGTATGCCTCACAGAATTAAATAATAGGGAAAAAAACAACTGGGGTTGTAGGGAATTTTAGTCCCTACAACCGCTTTTTTTTTTTTTTGAAACAGATATTTTTCTGGAATTATAAAAAATAAAAAACAGAAAAGGTGGAGAAGAGAAATTGAAAAATAAATTAAAAAAAACGTTTTTTGGGGGGCGGCAGGATTTTTGGTTGGCAACTTGGCAGTTCTTTGTATTCTTCGTTTTTACGTTGGTTTTTTTTTTTTTTTTTTTTGTGTGTGTTAAGGAAACAATCAACGGAACGGAAAATAAAAAGAAGTATTTTATTTTCCCGGGCCTTTTAATATTTGTTTGTGTGTGCAATGACTTGCTGTGTTTTGGTCATCTGTAGCCTCTCTCACGTCGAGGCTGTACGATAGTCAGGTTAGATTCAATATTTTGTTTGGCTGAGGGCAAACCGAGAGACTAACCTGTAGGCACTAGTCGTGAGGGACATATCTGTAAAATTTTACAAATTTACAGGCCCGTGTCCACCCTAAGTACCTACAGACCCTAAGCTGTGAATAGCAGACCCGGGCTACCCATAGGACAGACAGGCCCTAAGGGCCTATGCTGATAGATGGTCCTATAGTCTATAGCCGGGTAGGGTACAGGCCGAGAGTCCGAAACAGAAATGGTACCGGTAGTCCACCAGTCCGGTCTAGGTCGGGTTAGGCTAGAAGTAGGATGGGCACATCGGTTCAGGGCTTTTGGCAGTTGGTACCGTGTACGCCGCTGCTGTGCAACGAGTGAACTGGACGTGGTGACGGCTCAGCGTTGGAGGAGACCGACATAGCTGGACCTTCGAAGCACCAGCCATAGCTGGGGCTGGCGCTGCTCTCTGACAGCACGTAGGGGCTGTCCAAAGGTCCGAGCTATCTGGAGTCTGTTGTACGGCGAGAGAGTTGGTGCCCTGCTGGACCCTCCTCCGGAGTGGGGTCACAGGGAGTGTGTTCTCAGAGATCACCTTGTCAGGAGAGGTGGCGCTGCTGCAGACTTCCCTTCTCGAAGTCATCTGGCACTTCATCATCATCAGACACTATGGCGCTGGTCTTTATCTTCATCCTCTGAGTGGCGCCTGGCCTCAGAGGCCTGTTTTAGCTTGGCGCTTCCCTCTGGAGGCAGTATCTGGGTGGCGCTTGATGTTTCAGGGGCTCAGAGGGCCGTTGGGTGGTTATTCAGGGTTGGGGAGTGAGGCGCTACTCATTTCTGAGTAGCGCACCATAGTTCTGGGGTTATTCTGACAATTCGAGACTCTGAGTTGTATAAATAGTGTAAATAGTGGTTTCAGACTATCAATGTTTCATTGTTGTTCGGATGTGATCTACTCGGCTTTCCTTTGTGACTGGTTGTGAGGATTCTGTGGAGCGAAGTACACTTTCTGTGTTCTCTGTCATGTCGCATGGTCAAGTCTTCCACTGTGTTCATCTCTTTCTGTGCGGTGTGATTCTCCCATCCTCTCCCCTTCCTTCTATGTATGTATGGGCATATCTTGAAGTCTATGTGAGTGAGTGTTGGTCTTCAGAGTCTTCAGACAACAAACAACCAGGTTCATAACAGTTGGTATTGGAGCGATTGGATCCAGACAGTGAATCGATTGATGAGTTGGAGCACCCATCACTATCTGGCGAGATACAGAAGCTGACTCTCATGGCGATTTATCATCTTCAGGGTTGTTGTCGGTGAGGGTGATGGTGGTGAGTGTGTGGCGAGTAGCAGCAGGCAGAGAGTTGATTGGCGAGTGACACTCAGAGGCCTAGGAGGCTCATAGAGGCTATTTTTAGCCTGGCGATTCATCTGGGCATTGGCGATTATCAGTGGTGTGATCCCAGAGTCTTGCGATTTTGGAATTGGGCCTGAAACCCCAATTTCCAAGCAGCGCAGTGCAGGTTGGAGCAGCGCTGCACTGAGATCATCAGTTATTAGCATCTGGAAGTCCAGATTCACTGAATCTGTCAGTTCGGAGTGAAGCGCCTCAGGATTATCTACAGTATCAACAAGTTTGGGAGATTTCTGTTCGTGGGAACACAGCATACTGTCAGTTGATGAAAGTGGCGAGATGGGTCTGGGCAGACAGCCATAGCCAAGCTTTCATCTATCTTCCTCATAGATTATCCTAAAGTAAGTGTGTTCCTTACTTCATACAGTGTGGCGATTCAGAGGCTATTTTTAGATTAGTGAAAGTTGGTCTGTCTGAGTGTATACAGTTGAAAATCGAAATTCAGACTGTCGGACAGCCATAGCCATCTTCCCCTACCTTCCATCTGTTACTTCTACTAACCCTGTTTGACCTCCTTTCTGACTCAACTTTCATCTGCTACTCCTTTACAGTGTTGCGATTCATATTCTATTGTGAACTGGATTGTTCAGGGTCTGTGAATCAGTGATAATGACAATTTGAATTTTGCGCTGCCATAGTTGAAGCTTGGGTGGACTGGGGTCAGTCATATCTTTGATTCTGCCCGTCAGAATTCAATTTTGTTAGTCCCTGGTAAATCGCAATTCAGTAATTTGTCAGTGTCTGAAATCACAAAGTCAGATTCGAAGTATTGAGTCAGATACAGTGATTTCTGTAATTCTCCATACCCCCAGATTGGCATTCAGGGTCATCCAGTGGTGAAAGTCAGTAGGGTAGGTCTAAAAATAGGTTCCCTTGTAAATCGTTGCATCAAGGTACTTAGTAGATATCTGTTAGTCACTCTAGCTCACTCTGTTTGATTACTAATCTACACTAATCAGTCCAAGACTGAATCCTGACAAATCGTTAAATCAGGATTTGAAGTTATTGCATGCAATTGAAGTGTCAGTTCAGTGAGTGGAAAATCGTGAAATTGGGTTTTGTCTGAGTGTTCTCTGAACTGACCCTGGTCCTCAAGCGGTCTGCTGAGACAGAGCACTCACTTGCTCAGATTAACCAATCTCTCTCTACAGTCAGGTGGCAGCAGCTGAGTCAGTACTGAAGAGAAAACTCAGTTCCTGTTACTCCCTCTGTCTGTCTTCTATTCTTGGATTGTTTATTTATTGTCTGTTTTGTGCGTTTTGAAAATGGCCGATTCTGGGAAGAAGGAAGTGATAGATCAGATTGAGACTTCTGAAGAGAAGCCTCAGATCACACAGTCCTAGACACCGGTCCTGCTGGATCCTTTAGAGGCTGAACTGCGCGCCCAGGAGGAGAAACTTCGCCTGCAGGCCCAAGCGGTTCAGCACCTGAAGGATGAGCTGAAGAAGAAAGAAGAAACAACTCAGAAAGAGGCGAGGAGAAAGGTGTTGATTACAGATATGTAAAGGATCATTGGCTGCGGTTCTACCTGTCAGGTCAGTAAGGACATCGCTGAATTCATCCTCTTGCAGGATGACATTCACTGGTCCTACTTCACTAACTGGGATAACCGGATCTCCAGTCTGGAGAGTAGTCATTCAACTTTTTCCAAAAAGTTGGATGACATATCTGCTCAGCTGAACAAGATTCTGACACACTTGCAGATTCTTCCTGTTCAGCCTACTCCTTCATCTCCTGGCCCCTCTCAAGCAGGTCCACAGTCATCCCCACAAACCAGACCTGCATCCCCACCTGTGACACCCGAGTCAACTGCATCTTCACAGCCCTCAAGCCCATTTGAGTTTCAGCGGCCCAAGCTGACACCGCCACCCATGTTCTCAGGTGAGGACCCTAAGGTGGACGTGGCAGACTGGGTGGCTGCATAGAGAACCTACCTGAGTGGGTTCAAATATGACGAGGATGTGAAGGTGTCTGCCATCCTTGCTCGTCTGGAGAGGACTGCACTGAAATGGTGCACCTCTACCTCCAGCAAGCAAGGCATGGAGATGTTTGATTGGGCTCAGAAGTTGGGGGTGGCTGGCTTTTTGCAGGCGTTGCAGGATAGGTTTGCAGACAAGGAGCAGGCCGGGAAAGCAGCAAACAAGATTTTGCGACTGGGCTAGAAGAAATTCGATGGCTCCTTGTCCAAACTCTATTCTACGTTTGAGAGCTTGACCTCTACACCTGGTCTGGAGATGAGTGAGCAGGATCTGCTCATTCATTTCCTCAGGGCAGTGCCTGATCAGTATCAACTTGCGTTATTCTCTCAGGGCCACAAGGACTGGAGGTCCTTTGGCAGAGCAGCCCTGGACTTGGAGTCCAAACTCCATGTTCAGGAAGCACCTTCTGAAGGAAGGAAGGGGCCCTCCTCCAAACGGCGAAGAAGGAGGAAGGGTGCCCTGTTTGCTGCTGCAGCTTCTGGTTCAGATTGTGACGCAGCATCCCAGGGTGGGAGCCCTCCACCTGAGACTGCATCATCATCTGCTGCAGATCCTGTTCTTGCCCTCGCTGATGCTTTGATGAGCCTGACCAAGGGCGAATCCCAGGTTCAGAAAGCATCAAAGAGTAAGGGACGTCCCTCTTCCCCTAGTGGCCAGAGAGTTCTATTGCCAAGAGACGTCCGTTTGCCAGTTGAACCACTTGATCCTTCCACCTTTCCCTGGCATGCACTCAGGATCCAGGAGGGGGTATGGAGGAAGAGGAAGGATGAGGGGGTCTGCCTGAGATGTAAGGGGGACTACTGAAACACCCTTGGCGGCTGACGGACGCGGACCTGGACGAGTCCGCAACCCCGTGGACGCGCCCGCACGGATGCGCGTCTTCGCGGACGTGTGGCGGCCAGTGGGGAGGGGGGTTGGGGATTCCGAAATTGCCATGGGGCG
>BFEA01000310.1:1126978-1150418 GCA_003427395.1 Chara braunii | reverse complement strand
GTGTGTGTGTGTGTGTGTGTGTGTGTGTGTGTGTGTGTGCCGAGGAGGGGAGGGAGGAACCCTCCCCCACCTATCAATCAATCAATCAATCAATCAATCAACCAATAAATCAATCAATCAAACAAAACAATCAATCGATGATTTTTTAATCTAAGGCACTCAAGAAAAACACCCCCCCCCCAAAAAAAAAAAATGTTATTTTTTTTTGTGCAGTCCTTTAGAGGACGTGGTGCGCAGGCCACGCGCGCCAGCCGAGTCTCGTGCTCGCCCCCGCTAGGTCGTGGCGCGGCCGCGCGGGAATTGGTCGTGGCCGAGGCTGCAAGATCCGCGACCAACGGAGCCACTTAGCGTACCAGTCCTTGACCAGTTACCTCCTCGTGAATCGTTGCTTGAAGGAGAATGGTGTCTGTATGAGAACATGAACGAAAACATTACCACGTAGTCAGTCACTTCTCGGATGGGGCGTGCCCATCTACAGTGAAGACTGCTGGCTTTTTTTCTCGAACAGGTGTGAACTGATTCTGTTCTCCTTGCATGAAAGCTTCTGCTTCGTTGTCCTGATGAGATTTGTTTATCGTAAGCGGTAGCATGGAGTATCTAGAACAAAATGTACACTAGCAGTGCGACGAATAGCCCGTTTCGTTCATCACTCGGGGCTCACTTCAATGAGGTTTCACAACACTAGCTGTAGTTCAAGAGTCAGGCATTGTCCAGTAATTCGAACACTGCCTTTCGCCTTCCACCCCTTCTGAATTGTACAATTGATGTGTACACCGATTGCACGTGAGGGAGCGCCCATAATTCGGGCAAGTCCCTCGTCGAAATCAGGGAGGCGGTCAGTGTTGGCCGATCCTTCCTACGACTTCCTACTATGTACGTCGTGTACCCCCCTTCTCCCTCTCGTTGTTCTCCGTCTGATTGTTCCACATAAGCGAAGGTTTGATCTGCTCTCCCGGGTTAGCTATCGAGCAACGGCTACCCGCTGCGTACGCTTGGCACGCAATTTCCTCTGCCCAGTCCGAATGTCCCCCCTTCCTCCGGTTTGTTGGCCTATATTGGCTCAAGAGCCGCAGTACCAGCCTAGGGGGAAACACTCAGTCCCTTGCGGCTTGTATCTGTCCATGATCGTGTCCGTACCTGCGGCACCGATCTCACAAATCACTTACTTTCCCCACCGACAAAAGCGTCCCCATTAGCACAGGCTTTGGACACCGTGGGCTTGGGTTAGTGCCCGCGGGTCAAAAGCGGCGTCCGAATCCCAAGTCCACACCGGTACCCAAAATACGAGTCGCAACCGTATCAAAAAAAGGATCTGGCCCGTAGTAGGCCATCAAGTTAGTTCCACCAACTGAGGGAAGTCACAGCAGTCCCCTGCCTGATACCGTGCCGAATAGCATTCCGTAATTATTAGGATCAGACCGTAATACCCCGTTCCATTATCGAGCAAGTGCCAATTCAGTGACCACACAAAGTAGTAGTGTCGTGTCGCAAGCCATTCCTATACCGAACCAGTAACCACCTCACTTTGAACGGGCTGTCACGAGGCAATTTTGTGTGAGAATAATAGTGTCGAAAAGGTTTGTTTACAGTGGGTTCCGGGAATGCTTTTCGACTCTGGGGACTCCTAGGAACTTGCTTTAGAGAGTTTTGTTTGGCAGTCTAGGGGTTCAGAGCATTCCAAAAGAGGTCAGTAGTCATTCATTGTTTTTCAACCTCTTTTTGATTTTAGTAAATTTCTTCAATAAAGCTTAATAGTTCTCAATAGTTCTCGAGTTGATTCTCAGCCGAAGCCGAGTAATGGACCCGGTATCTCAAATGACTTGTATAACTCTATATGGGACGCTGGGCCCGGTTCCCAGCACGTGCCGCTCCCCACGAATAGACTAGAGAATTTGTCCCCCCCCCCAAAAAAAATAAATAAATAAATAAATCCCTGCAGCACTAAATTGAATACGGTAATACCAAACCAGTATTCGTAGCAAGAAAAGTAGTTCCAGACTACCATGAGTCTCACCAATGCCAGACCGGTGACCATACCGAAGATAATAGTTTAAGAACTGCAGTAGGTTGTACCGTTGTAGCAGTGTCGAGTGAGCGCCCGTACCAAAATAAACACATGATTCATGAAAACCCAACAAAACCAATAAAACCCAACATTTTGTATAGAGTGAAATCGTAGAAGTGAAATAGTTGTATTTTATAATTAAAAAAAACAGCGCCTTTAATCCTTTCTCGAGAGACGACTCAGCCAAGAACAAAAACCGAGCTAAAAGTGAAGTGATCTTAAAAATGTCTCGAAAAACCCTTTCTAGCAAAAATCATGTTATAGGACTATAAGTGATTTCCAACAGACCGGCAAACAACAGATCTCCAATAAAAAAATTGCAGCACGAACTCGAAAGCTGTAAAAAAAACAGTTCTACTGAATACAGATGTATAGGACTATACGTCATTCACAACAGTATAAATTCCTATAAAGCAATTTTGAAGCTAACAGTAGAAATGTTCTAAAATAATATATGATATGTAAAATAATCACACAAACAACTTTTGCCTCAGATGCATCTTCAAATTATTAGTCTAATCCAAGTTAAAAATAAAAATCCAAAGAAAAAAATAAAAAATCTATTAAAAAAAATGAATGGTTGCCCATAAAAGTGAGAACATACTAAGAGGAATATAGTCACAAACAGGGTCACCAGCCTGTACGTACGGAGGTCCCCGGGCAGACCTCCGTACGTACGGGCGTTCGGGGTCCCGTACAGGGTCCGAACGCGACGGCGTTCGGCCCCCGCCAAAAATTATTTCGGGGCCGAAACATAATTATTCTTTTCTGAAGTTTTTTGTGTGAGTTCTCTATGACGTGAGGTACATGCCTGTAAATTTTCAAGTCATTTGGGGAAGCTAAATAAGAACTAAAAATCGCCAAAGAGGGCGGTGTCAAAGCGTGCTCGCCCACGTATTTTTTCACTTTTTACTTTTTGTTTTCACTTTGTTTTGGGGTCTAAACAATTTTATTATTTTTTGAAACTTTTTTGGTGGGTTTTGTATTATGTTGAGTACACATTCATCAATTTTCAGGGCATTTAGCTATGCCAAAAAAAAATGAAAAATCGCCAAAGATGGCGCTGTCGAAAACATGCTCGCACACTCACTAAATTTAATTCTCTTTTTATTTTTATTTATTTTTATTATTAGTATTTATTTTCGGTATTTTATTTTTATTTCAAATTTGGTAAGGAATTCGGATGTAATGCTCAGGCAAATCTTGTTTATTTTATTTTTCTACATAACACATCTTCTTTTCAGATTTTTTTAATGAACTTTTTTTTTTTTTTTTTTTTTTTTTTTTCTTTTGGGTCCACGTTCGGCCTGAATGGCCGAACACATCCCCAAGGGGTCCCATACGTTCGGGCGTTCGGGTTCCGGCGTTCGGCCTGTCCCGAACGCCGGTTACCCTGGTCACAAACAAGATAACATGTCAGTCTGCTCACGGAACCCTCAGACACGTTCACCATGCTACATGACTTATAGGACTATACACATGATCTTTTGAGACAATAAAAAAACTGCATATTTTTTCCTTAATAAACGGTGCCTCGCTTGTTAATGATTTTTCAGGAAAATTTACGTTTTTTTCCTCGTAACTTCCAGTGGTTCACAAAAATCATCTTTTTATGGAAGTTATTTTACTTCATGTGAAATCTTGCTCCTACGAGAGGCCTAAATACGGTATTTATAAAATCTTCAATAAATTTCATTCAAACCCAACATTTTTTTTTGTTGGCTTTTCACGAGTCCTATGTTAATAATAGTTCCAATCGCAAAGCCAAACTGTTACCAGAATTGTGACCTCGAATTGGAATGAACCGCCAAAGTCCCAGACCAAACCGTATGCCATACCAAGGAGTAACAATGACTAATAGCACCAGCACCGTACCAGCGTGAAGCCTGCAACCATATCAATATAACCTGGTCGTTGTATCCAGAAAACCAATTTCACTGGTTCCACCACAGATGTACCCGCTGGTCCGTTCCATTGTAGTGTCTTTCCATGTGTCATAAAATCCGGTAAGTAAGGGGTATCGCACACATAATAATCCTTGGTTTATAACAAAGGTGATAGGTAACAAAATTCCGGTAAAATGCGGCGAGGGATAATAATTAGAAAAAATTCGTTCAGATAAAAAAGGAAAATAATAGGAAAATTCCGGTTAAAATTCAAAGAAAACGTGATCCATTAAAAAATGTTAAATGATAAGGTAATCGCTTGTTTTGATTTCTTTTTATTATTTTTATTTTTATTACTTATTTTTAATTTCGTCATCAAATCCGATAAAATTTGAGGCCTCTTTTCTCGCCAACTGGTTAGTGTGGAAAAGATCGAGCGAAAGCTTGCAAGCATACCTTCGCCGCTCGGCCGAATGATCCAAAGATAGTCTCAGAACAGGCGAAAAAGTCAAGCGTTAGGCTCGATAGAGGCGGCTGTCCGAGTTATCAAATTCAAGGGTTACCGACAAGAGTATCCGAGGAATCTTAACTGGTCACTCAGTGGTGGGCCTGATTTCTTTTATTTCGGGTGACCGACTCGCGACCGCCTGACACCGGTGTGACTCTCCCTCGACAATATTTTTCATGATTTGGAGGATTATGCGGATTTGGTACCGCAGTGTGAGTGTGCCCTCAATTGGTACACTATACACCCGTTTGACCAGCCAAGCACCAAATCCCCATTTCTCCAGACGGTCGGGACTTTGTCTCATCTGAAAAGGAACAACAGTGTTACGTGAACCATGCTCAAAACCTCAAATTGACCCTTCTCAAATCCACATACTTTGCGGATTTGGGATCGTAGTGTGAGTATGCCCTCACTTCGAATCCCAATCCACTAAGGCCATACTCACACAGGGACCTATAATCCCGAATTCCCCCGCAAAAAGGTAAAGGACAGGTCACAGGGATTTGACAAAGTCCTAAATGTACCGTTCGTGTGCGCATTTGTCAGCGGCCTGTGTAACCGCGGGGCAAAGGAATTTGTGGTCACCTTTGGAGGTGACCGCAAATGCCCTATTTATTTTATCGGCGCATTTTCTTCAAGAATTGATGAGAATTCGCTCACGAAAGTTCTTGCACAATTTGTGGATGGTGCCATGTGACCAGCAAAGTACCAAATCGTCATTGCTTCAGACGGCTAAGGCCTTGTCGCATCTGCAAAAGGTATAGCAATGAGACCGGAACCATGCCCAAAACCTCGAATCGGTCCTTCCAAAATTCGCATAAATCCACATATTTTGCGGATTTGGGGTCTCAATGTGAGTATGCTCTCACATAAGTAAATTAACTCGGACTCAGAATTTACCCGGGGCCGGTCATTTTTTAGATGATATCTCAAGGCCGTCCTTTTTTTTTATAAGATGTTTGGTCACGCCAACTTTCAAGCAAAGTACACGTGTAGCTGTAGGTGAAAGCTTCGGGAGAAATGAGAGAATTTGTAGGCCAAGGCATTCTCACCCTGTTGCACAAAAAATGAGATAACACAAACATAAAAAACTACCGTTCTATCACCCTCCTCACAGTGGTATACAAGCTTGTGGCCAAGGCGCTGGCCAACACGATGATACCGGTACTGAAGGAGATAATCCACCCCGCTCAAACGGGGTTCATGCGCAATAGGAAGAGTCATGATAATGTGCTTCTGTTCTAGAACTGATCAAACTAGCAAAACAATCGAAGCAAAACGCAGCAATAGTGATTATAGATTTTGAAAAAGCCTACGACCACGTGGATTGGAGATTCCTGGACAAATGCCTACAGAAAATGAAATTCGGACCAGAATTGCGGGTCTGGATAAGGATTCTCCACCATAACGCAACAACATGGGTACAAGTGAATGACCTGCTTGCACCAGAAATAAGATTGCAGCGCTCGGTGTGGCAGGGTGACCCCATAGCCCCCTTTCTCTTCATCATAGTAATGAAGGACTTGGGGGCCAACCTAAGAACAAACAAAAAAATCTCCAGACTTCGATCGGCTGGCATCCCAGAGGAAGTCATACCCATCTACTCGATGTTTGCCGACGACTTGACAATAAAGACTGAGGCTACACATAACAACATGGAAGAAATCAGAGCCCTGATGACATGCTTCACCTGGGTGTCATACATGACCGTCAACTGGGGAAGTAAGACGCAGGGCTGGTGGATCCACTATCATGGGGTTCGTCCCCCGGAGCAGCCCAAGGTGGATTGGAGACCCCTAGAGGAACAGATTCGCGTGCTGGGGGTAACCCTCTCAGCGTAGGGACCTCCTAAAAAGAATGATGAATGGATCACTACAGTGGCAGATCACCCATAGATGCCTCCCCACCAACAGCTGGATCATTGACAGAACTAACCTGGAACAGAAAGGGGATGCTCTCCCATGGTGTAAATCATGCTATGCAGGATTCCCAAGCCGCAAAGTGTGTGAATCAATAGAACGCATCTTCCACTAGTGCCCAGGGGCGGTATTAATGTGGCGCTGGCGGGATCGCATTTGGTCCCAACTGGGCACTGAGGAGGAATGGCCTTGGAAATGGGAAACCATCTTACTAGGAGAATGGGGAAAGCAGCTAGCCCCCGGCTACACCAACAATCTATTTACCACGGCTAGGAAGGCGATGATTTGGATGTTACGGACAAAAAGATGTGTGTTCGACCAGGAAGGGGCCAGGTTGGGGGAAGGGGAAGCGGCACACATCGTCAGACATTTCATTGAAACAGAAGTAAGAGTGCAATGGAAAAAAGTACTGGCAAAGATAAAGCATTTGACACAGAAAGCAGACATTAAAAAAGATATCAGAAACTTCTGTGCAAACTGGTGGGGAGGAGAAAGGAAAGGCAAGATGGCACACATTCCTTGTTCGGGGGAAGGAGGGATTGCAGGGGGAGGCTTTGAGTTCACAAAGGGCATCGTTCGACACTCCTCGGAGCGTCCTCGAGCTCCGAGGACGAATCCTCGAAGTTTTTTTTTATTTTTGTAGGCGTCGTTCCACCTGTCCTCGGAGAGTAGCCCCGAGGATGCGTCCTCGAGGCCGTCCCGCGGCCAGTTTCATGAGATTATAGACGGCCGCGAGGGTGTTGTCCGACCTCCGATTCGGGATGTCCGTGTGCGAGGCGCGCAGGTCCACCAGCCGAACGGCGGCAAAACGTCACGGGCCGTGGAAAAAAAAAAATTGCGAACGCGAGAACGGCCCCGTTCGAATTTCGAAATTTGAAATTTCTTCGTGCGGAACGACGGTGTGGCGGCGCACAGGCGGAAGGGCACGTCGACTGGGGGACGGGCGTGCAGGCTTGACGTCGCGTTTTGTACTTCAGCGGCACCGCGCCGCCACCGTGTGCAGTGTGTTCGTCGCGGGCAAAACGAATTGTCTAATTCCTCTCCTGCGCTCGCCACGTGCATGCGGAGGGCGCTTCCGTGGTTCACGGACGGAGGACGAACGCTCCCATCGCGGTGTACATTTTGTCATCACACCTGTCTTCCACACCTCGTTGTAGGCGTCTTCGATCGTCGCCGTGGACGTTGATTCGCGCAGGTGGGTGGCGGTGGACGTTGCTCTTCCTCGTGGACGTGCGCGAATGGAGGGATGTGATGGGGGTGGGCGTGCTGTGCTGACGCCGACGGAGAGGACAGCTGTCACGGCGACAGCCGTTGCCGTAGTCCGTCGATACGAAGCAGAGAGGGCGGCGGGCCGCATGAAGGCAGTGCTTTCCAGGCGGTGACACAGGCTTCTGCTGTAGAGGGTGTTGGACGCCCCACACTACATCACGACTTCGGAGGCCGTGGTTCAGCTGTGCACTGCAATCAGCTCCGGTGTGCTTCCCAGGGCGACGCCACGTTGGTGGATGAGGCGGAGAACTGGCAGGACTTGGGAGGATTTGCGGGTGTGCGACGACGCGACGGATGACTACTTCCGGGAAAAGTTCCGCATGTCGAGGAGAGTGTTCATGGAGATCACCGAAGCCTGTGCGCCTCATTTGCAACGACAGGTCACGTTCTACAGGGAGCCGCTTCAGCCGGATCAGATCRTCGCGTACGCGCTGTATAGGTGGGCAACAGGAGAGTCRTACGACAACAACACATCATYGTTCGRCATTGGCAGAGCATCCGGAGTTCGAGCCGTGCGCGATGTGACAGCCGCGTTGCTGCGGGTCTACGGGGACAAGATATCGTGGCCGACAGGGGTGCGTAAACACGTGGTGCTACGTGCGTTTCAAGACAAGGGCTTTCCCAACTGCCATGGCGCAGTTGACTGCACACACATCTACGTGGACAAACCGGCGAACGCTCCGAGCGAGAACTACTTCGACCGCAAGCACCGTTTCTCCGTCATTGCGCAGGTGGTGGTGGACCTGGATCTGCGTGTGCTTAACATCTTCGTTGGCTACCCGGGCAGCTGCCACGACATTCGGGTGATTCAGCTGTCAAGTCTGTCGAGGCGCGCGGAAGAGGGAACGTTTTTTCACGGGCCGCCTGTGACGCTGTCGGGAGGGGTGAGGACGAACGGATACATCTTGGGCGACAACGGGTATCCTCCTTCGGAATGGATAGTGGTGCCGTACGGAGGAATCAATCAGCACCCGGACGAGGAAAGGTTCGACAACAAACAGAAGGTCGCTAGAGGTGCTGTGGAGAGGGCGTTCGGGAGGTTGAAGGGGATGTGGAGGCTCTTCCTGCGGTCACACAAGACGAACTTGGACACTCTACCGCAGCAGTTCACGGCCTTCTGCATTCTCCACAACATCCTGCTCGATGCTGGGATCGAGTTCGACGAGAACTTGTTGTGGGAGGTCGACGAGAACGGGGTGAGGCGGCGAGTGGACTTGGGGATTCATCGTCCACCGCAGCCAGTGACGATGCTGACATCGACAGACGCCGCACATGCGCTCCGCAATGCGCTTGCGGAGCGGATGAAACACATCTGATCGTGCATGTCGCGCCACTCCGCCTCGCGTGCATAGACAGAAGCCGTGTGCGTCCGTCGTCGAGTCGCAGCGCTTGCGTCATTCGTGAATACGCGCAGAGTTATCTCGCAGGGTTTGCAGCGGCGGACGACTCGTTTGTAGGTGTTTGTTGTTGTAGTCGACGGTAGTGTGCTTCTCCTCGTCGTGGGTGATCGGCAGTGAAGCGGCTCAATTGTCGTAGGTGATCGGCAGTGACGTCGCTGTTATTTTTTTCGTTGTTCATTGATGTCGTCCTTGCCGTGGCGGTGTTCCCGCGCAAATCCGTGGGCATGGGGATGGGAAAAAGGGAAGGGGGGAAGAGGGGTTGGAGGGGTTTTTCGGAGCTTGTCGGGTGGCGGCGCGGAGCAGGTCGACACCCCTCTGTTTCGCATGTACTTTGGATCGCGGTGTTGCTTCAAATTATAAGATATTTGTATTTTTTCATTTATTTGTGTGAGGTCGCCGTTGTGTGTCGAGCTGCTGTCCGTCTTTTCATGACACGTGTTTTCTGTCCACCACATGTAGCGTCTGTGATGCATGTTGTCTGCAGTACTCGGCGTTCGGTTGATGCTGTTGGTGAAGATTCGATGTTCAACTAATGACCACCACGTGCATTGAACGAAATGTAATCAACAAACACTTTTCTCGTGATGGGTTCACATTTTGGCAAATGGTTGAGAACCCTCTAGTAATTTTTTCGATGGGTTCGTGCATTGTTTGTTTGTTTGTTTTTTTTTTTCTCCTTTATTTGTGGTGTTCAAAATGAACAGAAGTTGTGGACGACATGGCGATGAGCAATAACAAGAGCATGACAATAGAGGCCGTGGACGCAATTCAGACGATCATGTCAACGATTATCGTGCATGATAAACCCGCACACAACAAAAGAAAAGCAGCAGTGGCTGAGCGATAAGAACCATACAGTCACACGACGTTCACACAGAAACAGAAATGATTGCATATAATCCGCTGAAGTACGGAGAAAGTTGTGGCGGCGACCGACTTTTCTCCTACCTATCCACCCTCCCTCCCCACAATCCACCCTCCAACCGCGAACCACGGAGGGCGAACTTATCCTGCAGTTCGCGGAGTGCCGCCACGTGTCACACCCGTGATTAACAAACCCTTTTGTGGAGCACGACCAGAAAGTGTGCTCCAATTCCTAAAAGACTACATGAAGAAAACAAACAAAAAAAAAAAAAACTTAAAACACAGGAGCCGCTCACAACACGCGCTGTACAGAGCCATCTGCCGACGTGGCCACGTCGCTGGACCGCGCAGTCTTCGCCACCCTTATCTTGGACGCGGTGAGAGATGTTTCCGCACCTCCGCCTCAACACACTGCCGCGCAGGACCTGCCACCTCACCTATTCGCCACACCCCCCACCCCCAGCACATGGCAACACCCGTCTCGCCTCTGCGCTACCGTGTCCACTTGAAGGCGCACACTTCCTCCTCTCGTCACCACCGTCGATGAAGCGCCGACGATGCGCACCAACCCGCTGCCATGTACTCGAGATGACGTGTCACTCGCCATCATCTCCATCGTCATCCGCCTCGGGCCCGCTGCGGATCCACCCGTGTTTTGCGGCCTCCGCCGCGTTCTTGAGGGCAGCATTGTGCCCGAACGCCAACCCGCAATCACACCACTCCGGAATGCATTGCGGGTAATCTCCCAGCGTGAGGTGGGCCTTCCCTAGACGATCGAGGACGAGGTTGGCGGAGTCCACCACGTGTCGGCGCCAGTTGAAGATGTACGACCCCGCCGCTATCATCGTGAGTTTCGCGACCATGGACGCGTACGACCATGCCTCGTAATGCGATCGGTCGTCGTCACCTCCCATGCGCATGATCCACATGACCGCGCACAACAACGCTCGCAGACAGTTATCCAGCCTGGACAACCTCTCCTGTTTTACGCGCCCGCCATCCGCCCACTGTCAGCACTAGAGCGCATCTATCCAGCACTCCTCCAGCAGAAGAACTGTCGCCTCCTGCCGGGCCGCCATGTCGTCGTCTTCCGGGCAGTCCTCAATCTTCACCCCCGCGAACCACAGGGGCACGTCCATCTTCATCGCCACCGTGTGGTAGACGAGTGCAGGGGATACCACTCTCGACCATTCCAAGGCCTGCCAAACTGCTCATGCGAGGTCCGTGGCGAAGTCGACCGTGATGTAGGACTCTGCACGACAGAAGCCAGTCCACCTCGACTGCGATTTAAAGATCCAACCGTGGATGGTGCGCAGCACTACTCTCTCCACGCTGCKYGCTCTGCGGAGAGCCGGTTCACGCTGCGCCGGGTCGTCGATCTTGAAGCGAGGCACATCGTTCGGCGGCATGATGAGCATCGAAGGTGGCTCAGCTCCTGCGTCTCCGTTGGCGACGGCGACGAAGTAGTCGGTGCATTCGCCTACCGCCTCCCTCAGAGGTTTCCCGGGGCCCTGACCCCAGAAAGCGTCGCAATCAACCCACAACTTGGCCTTCTCTTGCAGCTCGTCCTCCTTCGGCGCTCCCTTCCCCCTCGACACAAGTGGACGGTCGTCGCCGTCATTGCCCTCCCGCTTTCCGTCTCTTCGGCCATCGTCACGGCCAATGTCGTCGAACCCCACCCTTTCCGCGCCTTCGACGACTCTGCCTTTAGCTTTGTGGTCTGCCGCCGCCGTCTGACTGGCGGTAGCCGTCGTGTCGCCCTTTTGCGTGGTCGCCATGTGCCCTCCCCCTGTCGCCAACACGTGTTGCAGGGGGAGTGGCTGACGTGGCTGACCTTGGCCTGCCGCCGCCAAAATTTGTCCCGCGACCCGCACGGCCGTGACGACAACCCCTGCCGTGTTTGGGGACCTTGGCACCGTCCCGGCAGCACTGCCAACAACGCTGCGTCTCGCTGCTTGCAGCTGCTCCCTCGACACTCCATCCCGCCTGAAACCCAACCTCACGACCCCTGTCGTCCCTTGCGCGTCCACCATAGCCACTTCGTCTGTGAGGAAGTCCTCAGTTTGTGAGGAGCTCGCGTCATCGATGCGCTGCCTTTTCCACTTCGGTATGTGGCCTCTCCCTTTGTTGGTTTCCCCACCGTCGCCCACCCCGCCATCTTTCCTGCCCCTCGCTGAGACTCCCCGTGGGGGCATCTGGTCCGCAAATCGGCAACAACGACCACGTAAACGAAGGCTTCCTTCGACGAAAGAGTGCGCGGAAGAAGGACGCCTGTGACTGCTTCCCAGTGCTTCCACATGGACGGAGGACAATGTGGACGATGCAGATGACGGGGCAGTGGTCGTGGAGCCGCGACGACGATGGCGACCGAAATGGCGATCGAAGGCGACGAAACACGTTGGCGGAGGAGCACGTCCACGAAGGATGACATCGACGAACGAACGCGTGGACAGAGGCGGCGCTCAAGTCCTTGAAGCGCGACACGCGGGCGAATAGGAAAGCTGGCGCGACGGGGACAAAGGACCGCCTGTTTGATGCGCATGAAGGGGCATTGTCCGCGCAGCACGATGTGGGAGCGTGGAGCGGGACGCGGAGTTGCAGGCGCGCAACGATGAGCAGGTAGGCAGACGGTGCGAGAGGGATCCGTGGGTAAGGAACCACTGCGGTACGAAATGGCGGGCGGAATGTCCTTTTTCCATGTACAACGATGTGGAAGTACACCGTGGACATGAGTCCCCGTCCACTACAGCCCGCCCCTTCGTCGCTCGCCCATGGTCCGTTTTCCTCCGCAGGCGCATGTCATCCCTTGCATGGCCAACATCCATAGTGGGCGCGCAGAAGGATCCTGGCGGAGGTCTAAAAAGCCCGCCAAAACAACGACCCCCTCCCGCCCGAAAATCACACCCTTCTCTGAAACCCCCGAAGCTCGCCATCCATGTGTGCCGGCGACGGCTCACTACAACAGTCCTAATATTCTGTAATCAGACGACGTAGCGCAACACCGAAGGACGCGCCGCGGGGCATGACAGCAATCATACCCATTCTACAATGAAATCATGAAATAAATGCATACCTAAAAAAAAAAAAAAAACCGTGCGCCCAAAAAACAACCAGCCGTCTGTACACAACCAGCACATCTCGTCACTGTAGCACACAGGACAATGACGGCACGCATGGCGGGGAGATGTCACGATCGCTCGCGGATCGCTTTAGCAATCTCCATAAGTGCTTCGCACATCATCAAGTTCGCCTGGTTGGCCTTAAAGTAGTGTTCCTTCTGCACTTCAACCTCTCGCTCCAGAATGTCGCACTGCCTGGTTAGAATTGAGCACTGTCTCTTGCTCGCGCTGTCCACGATTGACGCCATCAGACTCCCGTGCTCCTTCATGACGTCTACAATCGTGTCGAAGGTCTGCTGTCTCACATTCTTCCGTTTGCTGCCCCTGCCAACACCACCGCCGCTGATAGAATCCTTCGTGGACCCCTGATCGTCGTCCTGTCCATCCCCGCCCCCCTCACTACCACCGGATTCATTCCGACCCCCGCGTGGGCCCGACATTTGAACACCTCCCGTTGCACCAGTGTCGGCGAGTTTGGTGGGGTGTATGGTGTGATCGCTCCTGGTCATCGCCGCCATCTCCGAATACACACGCTCATCGATCCGGAAATCGAACCCCCGCTCCTTCCTCTCGCCTGGCGTCAATGTGAAGAAATTTGGCTTCCCCTATTCTCCCATAAACTTGTGCACAGTTTTGAATTGCTGGAACACGTTGTCCCATTTCTTCCCGCAATCGATGACTTTTCTACTCGTGACCCCCATGTGCACCAGCCTCTTCTCCACGTCGTCCCACTTCCATGTCTTCGTCTTCATCCTTCCCGTAGTGTGCGCGAGACCGGCAAGATGCGAATCCTGGTCTCTTTTTGCCCGGATGAGAGCAATCATGTGCTCCACGGTCCAAAAATCCCGGCTTTTCGATCCCTCGCCAGCCGACGCATCTTCCACACCCTTCTTCCCTCTCCGCCCCATGCGCGTTTCAGGCAACTTTTTCGCGGCCGTCGACACTCCCCGCTTTCTCCCCAGTGGACGAATCTCCATGTCCTCGTCGTCCTCCTCGTCGTCCTTACAGGCCCCGTCGTCCGCCTCGCAATCCTCCGCAACTCCACTGTCTTCATCGCGTAATATATCATCCGCCCCCACGCTAATCTTCGCCACCCCTCTCGTTATGCCGGCCGTGCTCGCTTCACGCGATTGCCGCGATGATCATCCCAAAACTTTCGACCAACGACCTCCGTTGCTGACCACTCTTCGTTGGGCGTCGTCCGTCCACTGTGCCACCTACTGTCATCGTTCTACACGGAACTGATCGCCCAGTCTGCGTTGTCACTGGAGGCAGTGCATGGGTGGTGCCCGAAGCTGGGTTCACGATAACGGTGCGCGTCGCCTCCCCGGCACTTCCGGACCTCAATCCGAAGCTGAGATCCACCAGTCCTGTGTCATAACCAGCCGGGGCACACCCCTCTAGCAGATCAGTGTACGTCGTCGTCAATGCCCGCCTGTGCAGCTGGCTCCCCATCCAATCCTGAGTCGAACCGCTGCCCAGAGGAAGGGTAGAACATCGTGGGTCGTCGCCGTCATCGTCACTTGGAGGCAACGGTATGTCGTGGGACGGCAGGTGGCTGTACAGTGCGGGGTCGTACGGCCGACTGACTGCTTCCGCACTTCTGCAGCGCTGACGTGACGACCCCGCAGCCCCAACGGACAGCGTGGTCCTCGTCTGTACCCTCTCCATCTTCCTAGCCGTCTTCGGCGTTCGCCGCGTCTGTTTCCTCCCTGGAACGCGCACGAGGCAGCAAATATGGAACACGACAACGGCAAGCAGCAGCAAAACGGCGAGCAGCAGCAAAGGCAGCCTGCGGTACAGGTCTGCCATGAACTACAGGGCAGCAGAAACAGAAGATGCGCTTGCACGTGGGCAAGCGCGGCAAACGGAGACAAACGGTGCGAGAGGGAAGACGCCAACGAATGAAATTGATGCAATCTCCATGGTGGCTGCAGTAGGGCGCCTACAAAATACGTATTTTTCGACCGTTGTGGAGCACGCGGGAACGGCACGACCACTGCAGGAGCCGGCCAAAGACGTCCGATGCTTGCCGGTGCACCTCCGCCGGGACACCCGACGAACCGACAGGGCCGTCCCGCGACGATCACCGCCAACGGTAAAACGACGAGGCCGTTACTTGACCTTTTGGACGCCCACGCCTCGGGATGTCCGTCTTTCGCCTTCCGGACCACCTCTGGACCACTTTCGACCTCCGTTGCCCCTTCGTGACGCGCCGCCGACACCCCGATAATCGCGGATCCTCGGGCTCCAAAGGACCTCGCGAGGTCCCTTGAACCCGAGGACGATTTGGCTGGGAAATCCTCGGAGCCCGAGGATTTGTCCTCGGAGTGTTTTCACATTTCTGTTCCGAAAATCGGCTCCGAGGACAGGTGGAACGACGACGGAATCCTCGGAATCGCGTCCCCGAGGAGTGTCGAACGACGCCCAAAGGACAGCAATCTCGTTTTCCACGAATGGCTTCAGGTCAATCCCGACATCCCGATGAAGAGTCTAGGAGATTTTCCAGATATGTTCTCCCCGGCAGCGACAGCAATTGTTGATATGCAATGGTTTGGGCAGGAGTAAGAAAAGAGTTGTTTCGTATCTGGCCTAAAGGGCACTAGATTTTTCAGGCTAATCAGGCTCCCCCTATAGGGTTGAAGAGGTGCCCTTAGGCAGCAACAGAATAGAGTAGTCTCCCAAGTACGGCAGCTCAGTTATTTTGCGGGTAATCTCTCATGCATGGCAGTAACTTCCTCAAAAAACAGCTCAGGCAAAAAAGGGAGAGGGTGGTACTAGTGTTCCGAAGAAGATATCTGGCCCTTGGTACAGGGCGAAGAGGTACTCTCCCTTCCTCTCAACAACCTGCACAGTTTTCCCTCTGGAGGAACGAGTAATCTAAGCTGGCAGGTTGCCCCCAGTCTATGGTCCTGATATCTTCTAGATCTATTATGTATTCCCTTTGTATAAGGGACGCTGGACCCGTTTTCCAGCAGTTGATTCTCCCCACCAATAGATGGAGCCTTTCCCCGGGTGCTAGTGGTGTCTGCTTTTACCAGCGCCACTAGCACTGCAGGGGGTTGTTAAAAAAAGAAAAAAAGAGAAAAAAAAGAAAAAAAGAAAAGAAAAAAGGTTGAGAATATTCTGCATCAACGCATGAGAATAGTGCACATCGCTCCAAAGGGGCTCTCCACACCATTGAGAAAATGCTAAAACTTGGACTGCTGTCAGAAGAAATTCGACTGCCGCCCCTTCGACATTTCCCCCCCTTTTAGCCGCACAGCACCGTTGAATGCACAGACTCATGAATGCACGGACTCATGAATGCAAGCGGAAACAAACAAAAGCACTTGAGGATGGGACACGCGCTCGGCTGTCCCAACCTCAGGCCCATTCACCAAAAAATTCCAATAAGAAATCGATAGCGGAGCGGAGGACTGTTACTGTTGAAAACATAGGATGATAGGAGTTGCACGATGGGCATGCAAGAACTGTAGAAATCATCGGAGTTGCAAGCTGGGCATGGAACCACTTTCCAAAGAAGGTATCCAGAAGCTGTCTCTGTCAACCCCAAATTATTTTCCCATCTTCATTTTCAAAAGACTGTGTGGCGATGAGAAACTATCGAAAATTGCATTTACAAACAGTGCTCTGGCGAGCCCCAAAGTCTCAAGGAAAAGGGATAATTCGTGAAAAGCGCCCACGCCAACGGGTGTTCTATTCAGATAGAACACATGCATGCCCATCTGCAGTGCCGAGCTCGTTTTCAAGCGGGTGTGCCCTCCAGTGTTCCGCACTCTCTCTCTGTGTGTGTGTGTGTGTGTGTGTGTGTGTGTGTGTGTGTGTGTGTGCCTTACCTGAAGGTCCTGTTTGCCGGAAGACTGGAGGTACCTGTTCAAGGCATATACTTCTTATTTTTTCTTCTTTTCTTTTTTTTGGGGGGGGGGGCGTTTTTGGAAAGTTGATACCCTATATCCGTAGTATAACGCATGTGCATGTGCATGTGCATGTGTTTGTGCGTTGTATTATTGTATACGAATACAACGAACCCCGGGCGTTCCATTTGTAAATAACACACGTGTGTTTTGTTCGGGGGAAGACTGTAGTGTGAGTGTGCCATCAGCAGGGAAGTTCTCAGGGGATTGGTGTCAACAAAAAGAGGTGTTGCCATAGGCTGTCTCCGGGAGTGTGAAAAAAAGGACACCTGTGGCCATCAGCAAGCCCAAGAACAATCCGGATCCAAAAGTGCATCTTTTTCTTAATTCCTTGCTTTTTTTTTGGGCGGGGGGGGGGGGGGTTTTGCCAAAAAACCCTCAAAGTTCACATCTATGCTAAGACCCCAAGAAGATGCGGCCCTCTGAAATTTCAAAAGTTTGTCTAATGCCCTTTTGTATTGACAACTTTCCAATCTACCCCTGTGGCCCTGGGGGGCTGCTGCACAAGTTTGGGTTCTGCCCCTTCCAGGGCTATAGCATGAACCTGGTGATGCCCTGACAGGGGCTAGAATGCAATATGTAAATCGAAAAGGGCATTCGACAAGCTTTTCAAACTTCAGCGGGGTAGTCCGCTCTACTAACAACTTTTAGGGAATTATATTTGGAATATATGTGACCTTTCAGGGGTATTTCGCAAATCTGGCCTTTTCTTTTGAGGTCGAGGGCCTTGAGATATCACCACTGAACTGACCGGCCCCGGAAATTCAGAATTATAATGTTCCCTTCATCAGATTGCATCTGGATTCGAGCTCAGGTCTATGTTTCAACAGCTCATGAGGGTACCAACTGAGCAAGGCCCCCTTTTAGGTGCAGCTATTTCTTTTTTTTTTTTTTTAAGAAAATTCCATTCATTGCTGGAAACCGGGTCCGGCGTCCCTTACATATATAACGTGACAATATCGGGCTGGGCACGGCACTTCTGGCCAAACCCATCCCTGCCACGGTGAAAGAACTGTGTGGGCTGTTCCTCTTGAAATGGACGACCAGCTTCACGTCATTCCGATTTCTGACTAGGCAATGTAATGGAAGAAAACAAGAGCAAGTTGAGAAACCAGAAACTAAACTATATAGTCTATCTACCTGTCAACACTAAGCCCTCCTTCAACTTTCCTATTAGCTATTCCTATCTTTCACTGTTACACCTACCACATTCAAAATTTGAACAAGAGTCGAAAACCTATAATCTAATCACACCAAATCAAAGAAAAAGGGCAAACTCTGAGCTAAACAATTAGAGAAACTTAACAAAAAGCCTTCTTGAACCAGCTGCCTATACAAAGAAGTTAGAGAAACTAATGACAAGTGTTCCATCTTGAGTTGTGTCCACCTTGGCCAATCCCGAGAAATTCCCCCATCTGCTCCCAAACCATTTTACTGCTTTGGCTGAAAATCCTTTCTTTTGAACTCGGTCTTCCCAGTCAGCCAATATTGCTTGTTTGATTGGATATTTGATCTCTGCTCTGATCATCGGCAGTGTCAATTGCTCATTCTTTCTAAGTCTGGCGTTTCTCAGGTTCCAAAGTGTCCATATGATGGCACCTCTTATTGTCTCTTCAGCATGAGCAAATTGAGTCTGTGGATTGGTTCGCCTGGCTGTTGTTCCAAGGAGGATGAATTCATCCCCCCAGCGAGAATCCACATCAGGAACTGGAACACCTGACTGTCTCCACCAATCCCAAAATGGTCTGGAAGTTCACAATATAACAGAAAGTGTTGTATGTCCTCCATCCTAGTGCCATGACACAAACCACATTCAGGGGTTGCTTTTACTGTTCTTCTGGCACACCAAGTATTAGTCGGCAGTGCCAAGTGCATCACCAGCCAGAGCACGCTTGCGTGCTTACTCACCACCAATTCCATTATTTGTTTCCAAAACCTCGGAAGAGCTGTTACCAATCTGGTGGACGTGTCCATTATCCAACCCGTTGCCATCCACTTTCTTGCTACCACCCAATTGACATCAGTGTGAGGTGTCATTATCTGGTATCCAATTTTAGTTGTATACTCAGATAGTCCAACCCGTTCGGAATGACATATCGGGTGGTTCCACGCCCAATCTCTCGGATCCACCACTAGCCCATAGGCCGGTGTTTTCAAACAAAAGGGTCTATAAGTCTGTTTTTGTTCCAGCACGCAGACCGGCAACAGTTGGTCAAGCTGTGGCAGAGGATACTGTTCCTCAGAGAGCTGCAAGGATTCCCCCAGTGAATCAGTTCCTCCACTCACTCTCCAACAGGTGGCGGGGATGTCCACCACTTCCGAGTAGTCTTCAATCCTCCAAATATGGTCTGGCGTCTCTTGCTGAGAACTCTTGTACCACATCCCTTTCACCGGCACTGGCCCTATTCTCATCAAGTCTACCCATTGTTGCGGTACGGCAATCTGCAATTGATGCAAATGTTCTTCTCGGCGCCACAGTCCCTGTAACCTCGGGGCCAGTTCTTCAGCTGTTTTCCATTAGCCATTTGTCACATCCCATATATCTGCCACTGTACCAATTCCTCTTGACATCCATGCATTACCAAACTCCCGTGGCCCAAAGCATCGAAACGGTAGCCCTTCATGATTGAGAATACAGGGATTATTGAACAGCGGCTGTGTCAACAGTCTTTCATAAATCAGCGGTGGGGTTTGCAGTTTTGGACATACCTTCCTCCAAGCTCTCAATATCCCAGCCCATATCCCAGAGAGCAATCTCTTTCTTTGGTAGTCAGGATTGAGTATTGCCAACCACAGACAGCACAGATCTGTCCATTCTAACCAAGAAAAAATGGAGAATTCTGCTAATTGTCTCCATGGTGTTAAAGGGCTGTGCAGCACAGCCCATGGAATCCATCTCGCAAGAAGTGCTGCTATTTGACGCTCAGGGTCCAGTATAGCTAATCCTCCATTCCTTTTCGGTTGAGTTATTGTTGCCCATGCCACTTTTGGCAAAAATTTATCATCGTTGACCTCCTCCTTCCACAAATAGTGGGTGAGTAAATGACGGATCGTCTGTAGAGCTGGATTGTCCAACTGGTGTATGGCCCGGCGGTACCATAAAGTGGACAATACTGCATTATTGATAGCAGCTGCTCGTCCAAACAAGCTGACACCTTTATACTTCACCCAGGGCATCAGTGCCGATTTCAATCCTGCTATTGATTGTGTCGGGTCTTGAGCCAACTGTGGATCAAATGATACATAATGTCCCAAGAGCTTCTCTGCTATCCCAGGCGCCACTATCCTAAGACCCCAGTTGTGTGGAGACTGCTCCCCAGGGGGTATCAGCACAGCTGATTTATCCCAATTCACCTTAGCCTGTGAAAGCTGACAGAACAAATCTATAGTTTCTCTTAGTGCAAGGAATGCTTGGTCATTCAAAGGTGTAAAGGCCACCGAGTCATCCGCAAATGCTTCAGACTTCAATCTCTCTCCAGAGGGCAGCACAAAACCTGGAATTTCCGGGTTAGATCTAATCATAATGTACATTATTTCCACATACAACAGGTAGAGATACGGTGCCACTGGACAACCCTGCCTGACCGACCGACTCAATCGAATCGGCTCAGACAGTACTCCATTCACACAGACACGGGAGGTTGCATTCTGCAACAGACTATCTGCCGCATGTTTGTACTTTGGTCCAAATCCAAATGTGGTCAGTGCTGCCTGCAAAAATTCCCAGCTAACCCTATCATAAGCCTTTGACAAGTCCAACAGTACTATGGCTAAACTTTCCTCTCCTGCTGCCACTAGCTCTGCTAACTGTTCAACTATCATGACATTATGTAGGATCTGTCTACCCTGCAGAAAGTCTGTCTGCGTCTGGTGAATGAGAGACGGCAACACTTTCTGCAATCTAGCTGTCATTATTTTGGACAAAATTTTGTATAGCACTGGCATTAAGGTTATCGGTCCATAGTTCGCTATATCTGCTCTATCACCTTTCTTGAAGGCGAAGGTGATTATCCCCTGCAGCGCTATAGCAGGTAATGATGCTCCATTCCAAACAGATTGGAGGATCGTCAGCAAGTCAGGAAGTAAGTGCAGCGAAAATCCTCTGAAGAATTGCGCCGGCAGACCGTCAATCCCCGGAGCTTTGTGTAGTGACAGGGATGATACTGCTTCAACCACCTCATGCATAACTATATGGTCCTCCAGCGATTGCCGTTGATGATTCGACAGTTTTCTCTCCACTTTAGACCACACCTGTTCATGAAATTGGTGGAGCAATTGCTGTTCTGTACATTGCACTTGCGAGGTGAGCAGGCTTTCATAGAATAAAGATACATTAGCGACTATTGCATGTGTCTCAACAGCCATAGGCGCCAGCGCATCAAACGGGTGCTTGATAGCCAATATCATCTGCTTTTGTACCGGCGGTCGATGGGCTGCGAAAAAGGAGGAGGTCATACGATCTCCTTTGACCAGCCAACCTATTCTTTTATTGTGGATAGCAGTCCTCATTGCTGGCTGAGTTCTTAGTGTCCACCTTTGCTTAATCTCGTCCATCTTTGTCATCAGATTATGTTCTTCTTGCTGCTGACTTGCCACTGCAGCCAGCCTCATTACCTCTGCCAGTTCGTCATTAATATTTTGTAGCTCTGTTCTATTTGCCAAAAGAAYCGACTTCTTGATGAGCAACCCTCTCTGGAATACTATTCTCAACCCTCCCTGAAACCAATCTGCCAGGGAGGAGAACARACATTTAGCAGTCTTCCATTTCGACCAAAATTCATACATAAACTGAGAGAAAGTTGCAGTCTGCACCACCCATTCTGGCAAGACAGTCCTATCCCTACCCATTCTCACATTTATGCGAAGAAAGAATTCTAAAAAAAACGGTAAGTGATCTGATCCTATGTATGGTACAACGAAACATTTCGATAATCTGGGCAACAAAGTGTCCGACGTAAAGAACAAGTCAATACGGCTTCGGGGCAAGTATTGCTGGTGCTGAGCTCCCGGTGCGAAAAAGGTGAAGCCTTTTTCAAAGGGATGCAAAACTCGAAACGTATCAGAAAAACCGTTCGAGTAGGTGAAGTTCATGAGTTGTGTTGCGTCATTTCCAGCTGGTCCCAGAGAATTAAAAAAAAAAATTCTGAGCTGATTGGTCTCAGAAAAAAAGAGACACGTGTCGCTGCAGGAGTCGCCGTCGGATCACTAATTCAGTGTCAAGAAAAGGACAAAAAGACAAAAGCTTCAAAACAATCCGCGTCGAAAATGAGGGCGGGTACCAATCGGCCTAGATCAGTGGGTGCACCCCTGTACTATTGACATGTAGATCTGGAAAAAAAAAAAAAAAAAAAAAAAAAGAGTAGATCTGAGTTCCAACTCCGCTCAGCGCAGATGAGTAACGCACCACAATTCTGAACAACCTATGGCCTGTCTCTTATACACATCTAGATGTGTATAAGAGACAGGTTCCAACTCCGCTCAGCGCAGATGAGTAACGCACCACAATTCTGAACAACCTATGGCCGGTCAGTTTAGTAGTGATATCTTTTTTTTTTTTTTTTTTGTGGGGGGGGGGGGGGGGGGGGGGGGATACTGACTGTTTCTCGATTTATGCGTGTCATCCTTGCACAGTGGCCATGCTAATATTCTTCTTTCTTTGTATCGTTCCAATTCCTTTCAACAGATCTCCCGAAGGACGGGAGATACTGGTATCTCAAGGCCGTTGCCCTTTTTATTTGGGAAAAAAAAAAGAAAAAGGCGGGTAATTGGTCTCATCTCATCCAATTGGTGTCAGTAAAAGACACTTGTACCGACGGGCCTATAAACTTTTCAAATAAAGATCTGAGTTCGAGACCAGCTGAAACCAGATAAAATAACGCAGTAATTCAGTAATTCTGTATAGCAGGGGCGATGCGTTTTTTTCCCCTCGTTAAGGGGGCGATGCCATTACAAAGACGAAGAGAAGGAGGGGGGGCGGGGGGAAGAGGGGAAAAAAGAACAAGGACCTAAAGGGACCGCTTTTCCTTGAGTACACAGGACAGTATCCGAAAAGAGGGGGGGAGAAAAAGGGAAGAAGGGATGGATAGTAAAACGAAGGGGTGGAAGGAAACAGCGAAGAAGAAGAGGACAGGTAGATTGCGGGAGGGGAAAGAGAGGGAGGCGACGGAGGGGAAGGAGGGGAAGGAGGGAGAGGGGGAGGAGGAGGACGAAGAAGGACGATCAACATCAGGATGTACGAACCAGGGGGGGGAGGAGGAGGAGGAGGAGGAGAGAGAAGGAACAAGGACGAGCAACACGAGCGGGAGGACGGGGGAAGCCAAGGGATGAAGAGAGGAGGAGAGGGAGGATGAGGAACAAAAGGAAGAGGAGGAGGAGGAAGAAGAGGAGGACGGGGAGGAGGAGGAGGCGGAAATGGAGGAGGAGGAGAAGGACGGGGAGGAGCAGGTGATGACGAAGAACCAGGGCAACAGGAGGGAGACAAAACTAAGAGGCA